>APFE031745465.1:70324-131297 GCA_000404065.3 Pinus taeda
TCCTTCTAGGAGCTGTTTCAACCACTTCTAAACTTAGCACTACAAACTAGGCAATCAAAACAACTTGCCTCTATAAACATGGAAACCAATTCATTCATTTAATTTTTACCCTTTACATGAATGAATCTTCTAGAAGTGTTAAACAAGAGTAAAAGTGTCTTAGAGTTGCCATAATTACATCAAAGATAATCATTTTTTACCCCAAAAAATCAAACTGAAGCCAAACTGCGTTTTCTGGGCTGAACTGGTCAAATCTGGCAAAATTTCCTCAAAAGGTCGCACACCTTTTCTCAAAGGGTCTCACACTTTTGCAGCTCTGTTTGGAGACCTTCCCGTTATCAGAATTGGGTGCAGGATAGCTCGTTGGAAAGTTCTGTGAGTCTACTTTCCAACCCAACTAGAATTTTTGAATTTGGAGGTCATTTTCCCTGTCAAAACTTAATTCTCCCAAGACTGGTTTCTGAAACTCAAAAAAGGGGCAGAAAGTCAAATTTTGCATGCATTTTGACCTTTTGGAGGCCCAGAACTCGATGAAATTTCTTACTAATGGATGAGAAAGTGTAAATTTTCATGCCAAATCCAAAAATGTTGAGTTTTTTCCAAACGGAGCTATGATGACAAAAGGTCTCGCCGGGGGCGAGACCCTTTGAGAAGCCAAAACCTGTAAATGGCACAAAAAATTCACGAATGACAAAATTTTCTCCAAATTTGGGCTGGGAGTCCCCAATCAAGTACCATGCTCAATCAAAGAGGCTTTGGCCAAAATTTGGAGTGGATCGGGTGTTTTCCTTCGTTTTTGTGCTTTGGCCAACCGTCCTTGGAGCATTTTCATTTTGGCCTTGCAAACATGCATCCTCGCCCAATAGTGATTTTTCATGTTTCTCAACAGCTTCTTCTCTTGGTTGGCCTTAGCCAACAGCCTCTCTGAATGTGCATTCACCTGGATGAGCATGGATTCTCGCTCAGCAGGCAATGGATCACCGGGCCTCCTTCGGTTTTAGGACTCGTCACTACGAATCCTCCACAACTCATCAAGCACCTTTTCCTCCTCTAGCATTTGCATTTTATTTATAAAATAATATGGGAAAAAGGGATGAACCTATAAGTGTGAGTGAAAGGGAAAGGAGGGAAACAAACCAAAGGGAAAAATAGCTTGAAACAACACAAAGCCTAGCACAGTTTGCTCATTAACATTGCAGCCACCTAATTTCCTTTCACTTGCATGATTTGAGGTTAAAATCATAGCATGAGGGCTTACATCCATCACCAACCTCCAAAACAATGTGTAAAGAGCCTACCTTGAACAAATTTGATGACTTGGAGGAAGATTGGGCAATTGTTTTGAAGCTTGCAGCAAGTCAGCTCAACGGGTCTCGCAGGCCGCTCAAAAGGTCTCGCACTGCCCAGAAGGTCGCGCCAGTTATATTTTTGCACTGAAAAGGTCTCGCACTGCCCAGAAGGTCGCGCAAGCCTCTCAAAAGGTCTCGCACTTTGGCAGCTCTGTTTGAAGGCCTTCCCGGTGTCAGAATTGAGCAAAAGTGGGCTCATTGGAAAGTTCTTTGTGTCTAGTTATCATTTTACCCATCAAGAAAATCATTTGGACAACCAAGCTAGGAGAAAACTTGATTTTCTCAAGGTCACTTCAGAGGTGTCTTTGATTCTCCTGAGGCAATGGTATTATTGACATTTCTCTCAAACCATGACACCTGTGTAAAAAGTGAAGGAGGTTTTTCTTCCTTGGCATGTTTTGGACAAAAACCTCTCTCAGTTTTCCAAAATTCATCTTTTATTGCTCTGAAACATCATTTGAGTGCGACTTGTCCCGATGTGTGAAACAAGGAATCTTGTCAAAATGGAGCGAAATGAAAGGGATAGGGGGCTTCTAAATTCTTGGGGAAATTTTTGGGAGTAGGGAGGGATGTTAGGGAACAAAGGAAAGTGGAATCTCAGAGATTGAGTGAGGGGAAGGGGTCCAAAAGGGCAAAACACAAGCCCAACCTAGAAAATTGCCAAGTTGTAGCTAGAAACTAGGGTTTGTGCAAAAATGAGGATTTTGGGGGATCTGAGTGTTGGGAAGTGTTTGATAAGGTACATTAAGGATAGGGGAAGGTGTATGAACATCAGGAAACAATTTTTGCCATTGATTTGACCGTCCAAGAGAAATTGGCTTTCAAAACCCTAGGAGAGGGAAATGAGCTTGCCAAGGCACAACTGAAGCATGAACAAGGTGTAAAATGACTCATTAGACACTGACATGATAATGAAAACCCTATGAATGATGATAGACTCAGCTGAATGAGTGACATAGATTGGCATTTGGGCAACTTTGAAAAGAGTGAGAGCAAACCCTAGACCTAATGCCTAGTGACCAAATTTTGCTTGACGACTCACTGAAATGACAAAATTTGACCTTGACACTTCAAAATCACTTTGTAAGAGCATATTTGATCACTGGAGGAAGGCTGGAAAGACTGACACTAACACTCTGCAAATTTCAAACCTTTGTCAACGCATTCTCCAATATCTTATTAAATGCTTCCACTGTCCCATTAGCCTAAGGATGATACTGAGTGCTCTTCTGATGATAAACTTGGAACTCTTCCATCAGCACATTGATTGTTTCATTAAGGAAGTGCATACCGTGACCACTCATCAACACCTTCAGGCAACCAAACCTGGTCAGCACATATTCAAATAGGAACTTCACTGTTGTTGCCCCTATGCAATCCTTTACAGGTTGCACCTCTGCCCTTCTGGTCCAATACTCAGTCATGGTGATGATATACCACACACTCGTCTTCTTTCCTGGAGGCTGAATCGGCTCTACAAAATCAATTGCCCAATTTTCGAATGGCTGCAATGATACTTGTGGATTCAGTGGCAGCTCATTCCTCTGCGATGGCCTGCCCATTCTTTGACATGCATCACACGCCCTACAATATGCTTTCGAATCCTTATGCAATGTCGGCCACCATAACCCAGCACGTAAAATCTTTTGCATTGTTGCTTTTCCTGCATAATGGCCTCCCGCAACTCCTCCATGAGCTTCATCTAGGATACTACTTCATTCAAAATCAGGCACATAGCATCGTAGTATCTTGTTTGATCCCATTTTATACAAATGACCTGCAATCACAAAGAAATCTATCGCGAGTACTACTAATTTCTTCTTCTATTGACTAGTGTATCCTTTGGAGCCATTCCCGTAGTCAGGAAGTGGATGATGTCTGCAAAATGATTGTCTGCCACATGCACCGCAAAGCGTTGTGTGTTAGGCAGTCCTTCCTCCAAATTAGTGGGCTCCTCCCCTATTTTAATGTGCGATAGATGATCTGATCTTGCATTCAATCGCCTTGGCTTCACAATGACTTAGAAATCATACTCTTGAAACAACATCAACCATCTGCATATTCCCCCCCCAAAACAGGCTTGTTTACCAGGTACTTTAATGCATAATGGTCTGTGTACATGTTGGCTTGATGGGCCCTGATCTAGGTTAAGCGTTAGTCAACCAAGCAAATCCCTACACTACTGGCCCTTTCAGCATCACTCCATGGAGCACGGACTCAAGTCTCACCTGAAGCAGTATGGGGGGATGCAAGAACCAAGTTTCTACACCTTGAGATGGTTGTGATGTCGTTTTGATACCCTAACCCTTCCTTCGCGCAGACCTAAAATCCCTTTAGGGCTTATCAATTTACTTCTCTTATTCATCCTTGAAGTCTCCGCGAAAGTCGTTGATCGTCCTTCACGGACCCTAAATAGCCAATTCAGGTGCTTACCCACCTCTGTAATTATCCTTACTTCTGTGTCTACCACGGTTAGCTTAAGTATTAGTTAACTTCAACATGCATTATGATTATCTTTGCGTAAACATATATCTTTTCTTGTGTTCATATAACAAAGAAAAACATATAGATTCGCACATCAAAATAGCATTGAAACATAAACCCAGTGTTCAACGTAACATAATCGCATGCAATTAACAGAAATAAAATACACAAGTAATTCTAGAATACTTCTCTTTATTGATAATCCAGATTTCCAGTACGGACTCTGACTACCCTGCACACATAGCTGCAGGGGTCTGCACACTCAGCTGTGGATTTCTACTTTAGGCCTCTACGCACACAGCTGCAGAGCCTCCTTCCTATGCTAAGACTCTTCGCTCTTAGCTCTCATAGACCCATTACATCAATGACTCATCCATGATCTACAGAACTGAACTACTAAGAGACTCTTCTAAGACTTCTTTTTATACAATCCCATGGTCTGTAGACCAAGGGTAGATCTCTAAAGCTTACATGACTTACAAAAAAGAAGGGCAGAAACCCTTAATGAATATATACATCTTCATTCTCTATGACCACAAAATGTGGAGACTTTACATTCTTTCATACAAACTTTTGGATTTCTGCCCCAAAACTTGGGCTTTTGACCCCAAAATTGACTCTAGGGGAACCCGTTCCCAGTAGGCCCCCAACACAAACATGGTGACTCGCCCTCGAGTCACTCTCCTGGCGCAGAGATCTTGTCGCAAAGACCTCCCAACTCCACCTGTACCACTGCGAATTTGGCAGTGCACTGTGTTTCCGCCTGCTTCACCTACTCGGCCAGCTGCTCCGTTGTTGGTCCCATGCTTTATGCCTGCATTTTCTGTTGTGTTTCCTATAGACTATCTAGCTTTCCTTCAATGGTGGTCATGAGAACATATGATTCATCTAGCCAAGGCTTCAATCAAGACTTCAGTATTGCCTCATTGTGTTGTGTTGCATCCACCTGTTCTTTAAGCGCCTTTGCTTCCTGCAGCTTCGCTAACCTTTGTGTAATGGCGACGATGTGTGTCATCGCTTTGACCTCATCATATCTTTGTTGCAGCTCTCGTGCCTCTGCTTCCAGCCTCAACACATTGGGATCCTCTTGTAGGCTGGTGACTACTTCGAGCGATTGCTCGAAGAGCGCAGTGCAATCCTTCACTGCGGCATCTATAGTTGCTACTGCATCTTTGACAGTGGTTGTGCGTTGTTCTTTAACCTCTTGTAGAGTCAAAGGTTGGGCCCTTAATGTGAGCTCTGTAATTTTAAGGTTCAGTTCAAACTGAACCTTATCCAGCTTTGTTCTAGCTTCGCGCACTCCGGTAGCAAGCTTCCAAGTTCTCACATCCACTAGCGCATCTTCAGGAATACCCATTTCTGGAACAGTCCTGCATACCTTAGCCACCACCTTGGTCGTGTGCTCATTCTTTTCCGTGATGGCCTTAAGAAGATCAATGGCAGAATTCTTCTGTACATCCATCTGAGAGTTTTTCACCTTCTGCTCACTGATAACATTTAGGGCACGTTGCTCCCGAGCCCAAAGTTCCGCGATCACACCATCTTGCAAGGTGTGAAGGGATTCACTTGGAAGCACGACCAAACTCAGCCCAAACCTTTTGAGGCCAATGATAGTGGCCCTGTCAACTTTTGCTTCTATAGTCAGTGCTCCATCCAACAGCGTTATGGCCCGAGGATCCAGCGTGTGCACCATTTTTGTTGCCTCTAAAGTTCCAAGCGCCAAACTAGTTGATGCTACACTGCTTCGCCCCACACTGGTCTGTACTTGTGACGCCTGGATCTGTAACTCACACAGACTAGTTTGAATGGAACCCAAGGCCTATTTCTACGATTTCTCCAACTGCTGCAGTAGTTTCGCGATCGCATCCCTCACCTTATCGCCAATGTCATTCAAATCACCTTCTATCAAGGTGATTGGGTCGAGGGACGTTTTGCTGGCCTTAGACTTCTTTCACGGCCCTAGTTTCTCCTACTCCCTATTGCACTTAACTGGAAACGGAGTAGTCTCCGAGTCTGCTCCTCCCTATTAAGATCACTGCTCTTCCTCTTCTATCTCCGAGGAAGGAGATTTTTGACTGCTGTTGGAATTGCACTCCTCCTCTTCTTCCTGTCCTTTTGTCTGCTTTTTGGCAGCGTGCTCCACTTTGGCTTTGTCCTCAACCTCTTTCTTCCTCTTTTCGGCCAACTGTTCCATCTTTAGTCTGGCCTCTTCCTTCTTATGCTTCATTGCAGACTTTCTAGACCCAACTGTCAAGTCTGAGGCCATGTGCCACTCTCCTGGCCAGCGGGCGAGGACCTCCACGATTGCGTCATCTATGGCCAGGTATGGAAGGTCATACCACTTTTTATTAGGGTCCTTCCACGCTCACATGGAGACACGATGGTTTTGATTTGAGGTAGCATCGAATGTTCTCTAGCCACAATATTTGGTGGAGAGGTTCGGGCACATGAGATATCCAATACCGAGAAAGGGTTTGGGCAGATTCTAAACAGTTAAGGAGATATTAAAACAATTAATATTTTTAATGGAGTCCCTAAGTCTAAACTTAGGGAAAATAAAATATTAATGTGTATTAATATGAAACTATGTTAGAATTGTCTAAAAGACATGGATCAAGCCAAATCTAATCTTACTCATTGATTAGGGACATAATCTTTGTCGTTGATATGTCAATAGGAAAAGTATAAGAGGAGGCTTGAAGATCACTTGGAGAGAACACCATAGTGATCAGTCATTCTATTCTCTAAAGAGGGGTTTGCTAAGAGAGATAGAATTAGTGATCGGGAGTTGCAGTTGAGGGGCATTGAGTATAGAGAAACAGAGAGGCAGAGGTAGTGTCGGGAGAGCAGCGCAGTAGCTGGGGAGTGTGACGTAGAGCCAGCTAGGGCTCACGCAGGGCCATGCAGAGGAAGCCGGGAGTTGCGCAGAGCCTCAGAGAGGCCAGCGTTGCTGATGCAGAGGGCTAGAGGGCTAACGCGGGATGCAGACCCATCCAGGGTGACGTGTGGGCCAGCGCTGGGTAGAGAGGGGCTGACGTAGTCTAAAAAAGGTTGACGTTGGGGTTTCTAGGGCAGAATGGTTCTAAGGAGTTGCCAGAAGGATTATCCGGGGTTTCAGCCAGGAGATTTGTCTCAAACTGAGAGGTATTACTACCAAAGAAATTCTCTATTGGGTAGGCTAGTTTCGACACCCAGATTGTACTCTGATATTTCTTAATAAGAAAACCCTCAGATAGTTGCACCATTTTTCACACATTGGGTTTTTCCGGGGACATTGATCCAAAAATAATGGTGCATATGGTGTGATTGTTTATGTTTCTTTTAGTTGTTGATTTGTAATATGTTGAGCATGCACTAGTGTTTATTTTTAGTATTTACATTATAAATAACTTGTTAAGTGACATAACAAGTAGGTAGGAATAAGTCAGATAAAGTGCATGGAGGGTTTCCAACTAAGTAGACTTAGAAACTCCAACATGGTATCAGAGCGTGATTGCAGATCACAAGAGGACTAAGGACATCAGCTGAGTGGAGCATTGTGGCACTGTGTCCACTCAGCTGATGTCCCTTTTGCACCATTTCCTCTGACTACATTCCCTTTTGCACCATTTCCCCTAAAACTTCTATTTTTCCCAGTTTACAAGACCAGCGCTAATGACCTTTGTCTCCCCCTCACCGATGTGCAGAGATTAGCACTACTCCTTGCGCCGACCAAAGCGACTGAGTTGTGTTCCAGTCGCGCCAGTCCTGTTATGGAAATTGTTTTAAATTAGAGCTGAAACTTCCAGCTCTAGAAGCTTCGTAACAGAAATCCGGTAAATGGTTTGGTTCGATGGGGTCGAGGATGACAATTTGGGCTCTTTTTCCCCTATAATGATGGAACTACCTCAATGGATAAGTCCTTCTCCCATGAGAAGAGGATCCATCTCCCATCCATATTTCCTATATAAACCTCCCTTCTTCCCAAGCACAAGCGAGTTAGAGTGTTGATTTAGTGTGCTTATGCTATTTTGGTTTGGAGTAGATATGCAAGCTATTACTAATTGTAGCTATCTAGTTGTGAAAGGGAGAAGTGTGATTTGGTTTGGAGTGAATCCTAAAGGGAAGATCCTTAAAACTATTGTTGATTGAGGCCATCATGGAATGATAGCAGAAGTGTGTGGGAACCTGGTCTTGCCAGAGGAGGACTGCAACGTCAAGACAAATGGTTGTAATCTCTTTTTGCTATTAATATATGCAACTATCGATTGATTTCCTACATGTTTTGTAATATTACATATTCATGGCTTAATGTTTCTTGATTTGTTAAGTAGGTTGAATTGCAATTTGTCTATTATCATCTTTGTTGTCTGTTGTTGTTTACTTGTTTCAGATGCTTGAAGAAGGAAGCAAGAGATAGCTGGAGCGAGCAAGCGAGGACATCATCAAGTAAGATAAGTGGACCAAGAGGTAGGCCCTCTTGATTGATTCTAACCTAAGGAAATCTTCCATAGAATGTATCTATTGTGGCTAGACCCATTATCGGGCTAGAGGAATTTGTTTGTGTCCGCACTTATAATTTTACTTCACCACATGCACGCACCGATCATGTCGCTTTCTACTTATTTTTCTTCATTTTTGGACCCTCTTTGGTCGACGAAGGCCTCGGCCTAGGTGACCTCAGTGATTTGGGTACCTATGCAGGCACTTCGACACTTATTATCTCCAGGGAAGCTTCCTTAGCTGCCATTGCTACCTTTGGGGTAGCTCCCTCAACTGCCATTGCTTCTCCAACACTCACGGTTTCTGTGGGTGCCGACATGATGCTAGTAAAAAACTCTTGTGTTTCCTTCGACAACCTCTCAAATGCTGAACTTGCTATCAAAGCTTCAAAGTTCTCACGGTTCATATGCGCCTGAGAGCTCAACACCTCAATTCTCAAAATGCCAAGTGTTTTTCGCTGGGCAGCCATCTATAATTTATAGGCATTTTCGAATTCAAATCCGACTGTTCGCCCCAAAATTCGTTCATAAATGCTAGATTGGCGGCTGATTTTCAAAGATCTTTTCCTTAAATTCTGTCTTAAATTCTACCCCCCCCACTCCATTTAGTCATTTTTCATCGTCAAATCATGAACAATGAACATAACAATCACTTTCCGACTGCCCTATGTGGTCACTTCTTCGATAGTGCAGCTCCCCGTGCATTTCTGCTGACACTGTGACATTGCTTCATTCCGCGCAGTTGCCCAATCGCGCAGCTCCATAACCCGGGCAGTGTAGTTTATAGTACCGCGCCTCCTTTCCGCTGCCTGAAGCACTAAGACTGTGCTTCCACCATGTAGTCATCTGGCCAGATCCCCGATGTATGGCTTCAATCAGCTACCATTCACCCTCCTTGGGAATGGATCTCCATTCAACTTTACCAACTAAACTACGCCACCATTGGCAATCCCCTTGATGACATAGTGCCCTAGCCAATGCATCCTAAATTTTCCTAGAAATTTATCAAACTTTTTGTCATATAATAAAAATAAATCATTTACCTTGAAGGTGTGTAGTTTGATGTGCCGATTGTGCCATGCCTTTTCGCGCTCCTTTTGAACTTGTTGATGGAACCCAGCTAGAAATCTATCCTCTTCAAGCTTTGTTAGTTGCACGAGCCTCTTCTCCAGGGCTCCACGATCCTCCATACCTATAAATACTGCTATGCATAGACTAGTACAATGTACTCCATCAGCATCACAACTTCTATGACATAAACCAGCCTTAATGGCATTTGTCCAGTCAGCTTCTTGCAAGTTTTTCTATAAGCCCATAGCACCGCGGGCACGCACACATCCTAGTGATTTCTTTGAGAATTGCAAACCTTTGATAGCACACTCTCCAATATTTTATTAAATGATTCCACCGTCCCATTAGCCTGTGGATGATAAGGCGTACTTTTCTGATGGTAAACCTAAAATTCCTTTGTCAACATGCTAATTGTTTCATTAAGAAAATGTGTATGACAATCAATCATCAAAATCTTCAGACACCCAAACCTTGTCAGTACATACTCAAAAATGAACTTTGTTATTGTTGCGCCTGTACAGTCCTTCACAGGTTGTGCCTCTGCCCATCTAGTTAAATACTTAGTTGCGGTGATGATGTACCGTGCACCCGTCTTCTTTCTTGGAGGCTGAATCGGTCCCAAAAAGTCAATCACCCACTTTTCGAATGGTTGTAACGTCACTTATGGATACATAGGCATCTCATCCCTTTGTGATGGCCTGCCACTCCTTTGACATGAATCACATGCCCTACAATATGCTTTTGAATCCTTATGCAAGGTTGGCCACCACAACCCAGCACGTATAATCTTTTGCGCTGTTTCTTTTCCTACATAATGACCTCCCACGTCTTTCCCATGAGCCTCAAAGAGGATGATGTTTTGTTCAAACTCTGGTACATAACATCGCAATATTTCATCTGATCCCATTTTGTACAAGTGCCCTACAATGACAGAAAATGTTGTCGCGTGCACAACCAGTTCCTTCTTCTGTTGACTTGTATATCCTTCCGGAGTCGTTCCTATCATCAGGAAGTGTATAATATCTTCAAAGTGACTATCCACGATGCGCCCTGCAAAGAGTTGCGCATCAGGCAGTCCTTCCTCCAAATTAGTAGGATCTTCTCCAGTTTCAATGCGTGACAGATGATCCGATCCTGCATTTAGTCGTCCTGGTTTCACAATGACTTCAAAATAATATTCCTGGAACAACAATAGCCACCTAAATAGCTTCTCCCCCAACACAGGCTCTTTGACCAGGTATTTCAATGCAGAATGGTCTCTATACATCTTAAAATGTCCGCCCAAAAGATAATGCCTGAACTTTTGGAGTGCGTACACCATAGCTAATCCTTCGCGCTCTGTCGTGGAATAATTTTTCTCAACTTTGGATAGCTTCCTACTTGTGAATGCTATAGGATGATCCAAGTCCCCTTCACTGGATTTTTGTCAGTACTACTACCAACGTAATACATGACACGTCCACATGCACATGAAATTCCTTCTTCCAATCGAGGAAGACTAGGATCAGTGTAGTGACCATTTTCCCCTTTAGCACATCCATTCTCTTCTAACATTCTTCATTCCAACAGAACGTAACATCCTTCTTTAACAGTTTTTCCATCGACGCGGTGATCTGGGCATAGCTATTGATGAATTTCTTATAGTATCACATATGCCCCGGCGTTGTGTGCAGCTGTTTCACACTCCTTGGCACCTCCAAATTGATTATGACTGAAATCTTTGCAAGGTCTACCATCAAGCCTTGTCTGCATACCACATGACCCAGCAAGATCCCAAAAGGGACACAAAACAAACATTTCTTCAGATTGAGTGCAATCTGGTACCTCCGGCATGTTTCTAGCATCAAGCGCAGACTTTCCACATGGTGCTTTACCAATCCAAACACTATCCAATCATCAAAGTATACCTCCATAAATTTATGAATGAAGTCCTTGAACGCCACGATGACTACGCACGAAAAGATAGCCAGTGCATTCTTCAACCCAAAAGGCATTACATTTTACTAAAAGCATCCCCACTCGGTCGCGAAGGTAGTCTTACTTCTATCCTCGGGCGCGATTTTGATTTGATGGTACCCAGAGAACCCATCAGTGAATGAATATGCTTCCTGGCCACCTACATTATCTAGTACCTCATCAATAAATGGAGTTGGGAAAGGATCATGCACGCAAGCGTCATTTAACTTCCTGAGGTCTAAGCATATCCTTATTTCATCCTTCTTCTTCTTCTCTTGGACTACCATTGGGCATACCCAATCGGATTCTTCCACTGGCTCGATAATGCCTACTGCGAGCATCTTATCCAACTCTAATCAGACCTTTTCTTTATACTTTGGATTGAGGCGGTAAGGCCTTTGCTTGATTAGCTTTGCGTCCAGTTTTAAAGTAATCTTCATAACACCTAGGTCCCTTATTATCCCTTCTAAGTCTAAAAACTTCGTAGGGAACAAATCCTAGAATTCATGGAGAAATTTGGCAACCTTATCTATTGTTGCATCATCCCCGTAGTCTCCAATCTTTGCAAATTTTGGCCCTGCTTCTGTACCAATGCTTACTTGTCTAGTTTTGAGTGGCGCGGTTATGTCAGGATTCTCTATTTGTGGTCCTTCAACTTCACGGTGACCTTCAGTTTCTGGAATATTAATCTTCCTCAGATCCTCATCTTCTTCTTCAATAGTCACATTAGAGCACTCCAGCGCATGGCCCAGCTGAGTGGTCCAATCATATTGAATCAAATCTAAAGGATCCTGCGTTATCCTGAAGATCACTGCTTTGACCTCCTATAGTGCTTCATCAATACATTCAAATCCGTCCTCAAAGCTGAACGTCATTAAGAACCCTTGGCACAAAATATCCCATTCTTCAATTCCATGGAGGAGCTCCATTTCCAAGTACCAATTCATTGGTATCACATCTAAAGTATGGCAGAATAGATGCACCCATTCAAGCTGCGGCTCCACTCCATAAACTTTAGTCCATTTGGCCAAGTGATCACGCGGATCATTCCTCCCATCATATTTTTCCATTAATCACACCTTCGGATGTCCAAAGCATACTCTCATCATTCTCCTATATTCGCGCTAATCATCAAAGCTACCTTTGTGTGTACCCCACTATCTTGCGGGCATAGCGCACAGTGCCCAATCCAGGACTTGGAACGATACTTCTCTGGCACTTCCCTTTCACAGGCATCCAAAAATGCATCAACATCAGTCAACCCATCATAATATGGCAGAATTCTCACCTCCGAAGATACACAGCACAGCGATTTGGTCATCATATTACAGCGGAGCGTAGAGACTTCATGTAATCGGTTCTGCAGTGCTCCAATTCTATTAAGTTTAGGTATGTTCTATGCTAGAGAAATTTATTTCAATTTTCACAGTTAGCTCGATATCTTTTCCAGATTAGAAATCACATCAGCATTAAAGTAAATTACAGATAGAACATAAATATAAATCGTAGAAGACAAGCCAAGACAAGAGGACACAAGATGTGGCACTAGCCAGGGACAAACCCCAATGTGGGGAAACCCTTGATCAATTCTTCTTATATGTTCTTCAATAGTTAAGCAGAGAGAGAGATAGTACATTTATAATAGAAATCAACACTTTGACTTATATAGATAAGAGCATAGATCATATCCTAGGATGATGATACATGAGATCAGTTGATGACATGCTACTTCAACTGATTCTCCAAGGTGACTCCTTCACCTATCATAGTGTTGCATCTCGTCATCATGTTGCACCTCACCGTGCTCACCATGCTCCACCCATCATCACAATCTTGGACCTCATGCTATTGTTGTCCCAACATTTAGCACTATTGTACATAGTGCCACTGCTGAACCATGCTTACTATTGTCCCAATGTACTTGATGCACTGTACTTGTTGATGTCCATGCTTTACCATGTTTCTGTTGTCCATGATTCTTCATGCTTGCAGTTGCCCTAGTGTCATTACAGTTGTCCCATGTACTATGTTGCTGTCACATAATATGTCCAGCAACACTGAGTTATAGAGTCTACACCAACATGCCCAACTAGTCTACAATTAGGCCATGCTATCACCTATAGCAATGTGGTATTATGACAGCAGTTAAAGTGAATACAACTACATCTCTTTGGGTAGTGAATAAGAGTCTTTACAAGAATGATAATGGACATCTCTTAACAATGGATTGGGGCTGCCTTCAAACTATATATAAAGCTTATATGCCACTGCTGATCAGCCCTCCCTTTACTGCAGATTATGGCTGCACTTTGCAGCTATCAAACTAACTCAACACATACAAGATTCATTCCAAGATGTGTGCACTAGCTCATTGTTCTAGGGTAATTAGGCTGCTGCAATTTTAGACTGGTTAGGGCAACCAACCACAGTCCTTAACAACCCACAAGCTAACCTAGAATTGCTTCCTCTTGTTGCAGCTGTCGTTAAATAGGATGTTTCCCTCCATGCTGCTCCTTGAGGGTAGTTCCAAGCCCAATGTATGGAATTGTCACCCTAAAATAGTTGTTGCACCCTCCAGCAAACCCTCCTTTCCTCGGCCTCCAAGAACAATCACTTTGTCCTCTAAACAGACCCCTCAAATAGCCCTCAAATGACCTCGCTATCCAGACTTCTTCTTGCTGCGGCTAGGGCTTGCTTTAGCTACAGTTAAGGGATTCTTCTACCTTTCCGCTTGTGGTAGATTTGGCCTTTCCTTGCTACGGAATTATGGCCTCCTTTTTGACAGCGAATAGGACCTCTTAACAGTGGATAGATGACCTTAGATTTGGTCTCTCTATACTATGTTTTAGGCCTCCTTTAGCCAGCAGATTAGGGCTCCTTTTGGCTGTGAATTGGAGATCCCTTTGACTGTGGCTAGGGCATGTATACCTGTGGTTAGGGCTCCTCCAAGACTCCTCCTTTAGGGCTGCATAGATGGCATCTTGACTAGCTGCATAGAACCCTTTCTTCACTGCGTTAAAATCTCCTCCATGATAGCGTTGGGATCTAGGGAATCCTCTAGGGCAGCATATCCTCTTTAGATTTCTCCTCCCACCAAAATCCAAAGACAAGTGGAGAGGAAGAGATCACCAAGAGGATGTGTGTACAAATGACTTTCAAGGCACCTCTATTTATACTAAAACGTTGAGCACAAGAGGTGTTTATTTGGTTGCTAGCCAACCTTAACGAATTGTCCCATAACACAAATAAATTCATATCTCCATGAATACTTATTGGAATCGGATGATCTTTAGCTCAATCCTACGCCTCTCAATGAGAAGGATCCAAGAAAAATATCAGTTTCCATTAATAATATGACCCACATGGAGTTTGGCCCTAGTTTCCAATTTTAACGGTCCCTCCCAACTAGGGAGAACTCCATCTGATGATCCATCTATCCGACTGTACTATCTCTGCCATCAGTACCCTGCATTGCTTTACTCTGCTCTGCTGAACCATAGCTAGTTTCATATGAGGAGAGTGTGTCATACCACTCTTGCTGACCCGAAGTGAGTTTTATTAATCTTGGATCAATATCACAAGAGAGTGTCTCAAACCACTCATACTGATCCCAAATCCGTTTCATTGATCCCAGATCAATGGAGGTCATCCTGGCATAGGGAGTATGGCAGATACAACAATGCATCCATCGATAGTACTACTATGGTCTCTAACCCCATTTCCCTGCTCATTGATCAGATGAGAGGTACTTCCCATGAGTCCCATACTGCATGGTTAGGATGCCTCGACAGGAGAACTAATCATCATGTCCACAGGAGAACGAATCATCATGTCCCATAGTTGCCACGAGAGAACTAATTATCCCAGCCCACAGGAGAACTAATCATCTTGTTCCACAGTCGCTATAGGGTATCACAGGGGAAGGTTGAACCTGTCACCCTGTACATAGCGCACCACCATGGGAGGGTGAATCGCCCTGTGGTCGTATGTCACTCAAAGAAGTACCCTACACCCCCCTGGAGCTCCCAGAGCTCAACGTGTGCACCATACATGACCCTCATAAGAGGGTCTCTAAACGACACCAAGTCATTCTCAGAAAGTCAAGAATTTGACCTTTCCCTAGGGCTTTGACAAAATGTCTACGACCTATACATTATTCTCAATTTGATATAGTCTCCTCGCTCATTGACTGACGGTATCCTAGATAAGGTAGTATCTGATGTCTATCTGCTGGAGCAATCATCGAATACAGGGTTCCTCAACAATCGAATCCCCCCTGGTTGTCACAGAGGATCACGATGGTATTCATCACATGTACAAACAGCTCATTGAAGAGCTTCCACAACTAGGCAACTTCATACGAGATCATACTCGTAGCTATGTATTCGGTCTCAGCAGTGCTTATAGTAACCGACTTCTGCTTCCTACTCATCCATGATATCGAAGAAGAATCCAAAGAGAACCAGCACTCAGAAGTGACCTTTCAATCCTCCACACTGCTGACCACTCAGCATTCGAATAATCATGCAGCTTCACATTTCTGGCAGTGTATCTCAATTCATGAGAGATTGTGCCCCGAAGATATCTCAGAATATTCTTGGCACCAATCCAGTAAGGCTCAACCATATATGAGCTCATCATGCTAACTGAAAAACATATGTCTGGACAGAAGTTCACCAAGAACATCAATGCGAATGAGTTTATGAAACTCAAAGGTATTTCCTAAATCTGGTCCGGCATCATCACCATATAACTTCTGAAAGTTAAGATCCTTGAGGTAATCACGGGCTTGCAGTTTACCATTCCAAATCTGGAATCCAACTCCCTCTTACTTCTACAAATGACAAGGTCTGCCCCTATCAGAAAGAGGTCGCCCTCAGAAGGTGTCGGTATGAGAGTTATATCATCCACAACCTTCAAGCAAAGGTTTGGATCGATTTCACTCCTAGTGAATCTTCGTTTCATCAGACAGCTATCAATCCTCTCATACTATGCCCGGGGTGTTTTATTTCAAGCCATAGAGGGCTTTCTTCCACCTGCAAACATGAGATTCCCGATCATGAATCTCAAACCTCTCGGTTTGTTCCAAATCTGTGGACCTGCTATATGAGGGGAATGGTCCCCTTGTAAGAGTTTCCTTCAGTACATCTCAAATATGTACCTTCATGCTCCTTTTGAATTCAGGCATCCCTGTCACCATCTAACTCACATCGGGTAACGCCCCATAATAAGTAGACCTCTAGTGTTATAGATGAGATGTGACAACTGACATGGTCCCCAATGGACCATCATACAACTTGATACAAACACCAACCCTGAACTCAAAAAACAACTTTGAAAATTCTATTTTCAAATACATACCTTTCCATCGATGAATGCCACCCTGAAACCTTTGACTTCCATTGCCGAAATGGACACCTGGTTTTTCTTGCGATTAGGTACCTAAAAGAGATTATATAAATGAATCAATTTACCCTCATTCAATTGAGGGGTAACATTTCCTACACCCTTTCTGGGATAGGTGGCATTGGCACCAAGTATAATCCCACGACTGTTTCCATCTCTTACCAAATTTGAGCGCCCTTCTATCTGATGAAGTGTCTTGAAGCACTATAATCAATTAGCCAAATTCCCACAAAATCTAAAGGAGAGGGCTAATACAAGATAAATTTATCTTATTAGAAACAACATTTGATTCTCCATACCTGGGGTTCCTTGCTTTCTCTAAAGAGTTAGTCATTTCCTTGATGACCTGCATTACCTGTCATTCCTCTGATCATTGAAGATGTCCCTGGAATGATTGTTATCATCATCAAGTGATGTGTTCCTGCCATTTGGACGCTCCTTCGCATAATGGTCTAACAAGTCAACTGCCTTTCTTTCCACCCTTGGATCCAGACTTCCCAATGAAGTGATCATTAGGTAGGCCATCATAAGCTTCCACTGTGTTATTCTGATAATGTTCTCTGACTTGATTTCACCGTAGGTGAATTTAAAGAGGGGTGAGGAATCCATTGATCCTTTTGTCCTTTCCAACTGTCTTCAGTGATTTCTTGGGCATTGTCTTCACCTCAGCTCTTATACCATGTTAAGTTTAGGTATGTTCTATGCTACAACAATTTATTTCAATTTTCACAGTTAGCTCAATATCTTTTCCAGATTAGCAATCACATCAGCATTAAATTAAACTGTAGATAGAACATAAATATAAATCACATAAGACAAGCCAAGACAAGAGGACACAAGATGTGGTGCTAGCCAGGGACAAACCCCAATGTGGGGAAACCCTTGATCAATTATTCTTATATGCTCTTCAATAGTTCAGCAGAGAGAGAGATAGTACATTTACAATAGAATTCAACACTTTGACTTATCTACATAAGAGCATAGATCATCTCCTAGGATGATGATACATGACATCATTTGATGACATGCTGCTTCAACTGATTCTCCAAGGTGACTTCTTCACCTATCATAGTGTTGCATCTCATCATCATGCTGCACCTCACCGTGTTGCACCATGATGCACCCATCATCACAATGTTGGACCTCATGTTGTTGGTGTCCCAGTGTTTAGCACTGTTGTACATAGTGCCACTGCTGCACCATGCTTACTATTGTCCCAATGTACTTGCTACACTATACTTTTCATTGTCCATGCTTTACCATGCTGCTGTTGTCCATGATTCTTCATGCTTGCAGTTGTCCCATGTTGCAGTTATCCTAGTATCATTGCAGTTATCCCATGTACTATGTTGCTATCACATAATATGTCCAGCAACACTGAGTAATAGAGTCTACACCAACATGCCCAAATAGTCTACAATTAGACCATGTTGTCACCTATAGCAATGTGGTATTATGATAGCAGCTAAAGTGACTGCAACTAGGTCTCTTTGGGCAGTGAATAAGAGTCTTTACAAGACTGATAATGGACATCTCTTAACAACAGATTGGGGTTGCCTTCAAACTGCATATAAAGCTTATATTCCACTACTGATCAACCCTCCCTTTGCTGCAGATTATGGCTACACTTTACAGCCATCAAACTGACTCAACACGTACAAGATTCATTCCAAGACTAGTTATGGCAACTAACCATAGTCCTTAACAACCCACAAGCTAACCCAGAATTGCTTCCTCTTGCAGCGGCTGTCCTTAAATAGGATGTTTCCCTCCATGTTGTTCCTTGAGCGCAATTCCAAGCCCAACGTATGGACTTGTCACCCTAAAATAGTTGTTGCACGCTCTAGAAAACCCTCCTTGCCTCGGCCTCCAAGAACAGACACTCTATCCTCTAAACGGACCCCTGAAATAGCCCTCAAATGACCTCGTTGTCCAGTCTTCTTCTTGCTACGGCTAGGGCTTTCTTTAGCTACAGTTACGGGCTTCTTCTACCTCTCCTCTTGCGGCAGATGTGGCCTTTCCTTGCTACGGGATTATGGCCTCCTTTTTGACAGCGAATAGGGCCTCTTGGCAGTGGATAGATGACCTTAGATTAAGTCTCTCTAGAGTAATGTTTTATGCCTCCTTTAGACAGCGGATTAGGGCTCCTTTTGGCTACGAATTGGAGCTCCCTTTAACTGTGGCTAGGGCATGTATACCTATGGCTAGGGCTCCTCCAAGATCCTCCTTTAGGGCTGCATAGAAGGCATCTTGACTAGTTGCGTAGAACCCTTTCTTCACTGCCTTAAAATCTCCTCCATGATAGCATTGGGATCTAGGGCACCCTCTAGGGTAGCATATCCTCTTTAGATTTCTCCTCCCACCAAAACCCAAAGACAAGTGGAGAGGAAGAGATCACCAAGAGGATGTGTGTACAAATGACTTTCAAGGCACCTCTATTTATACTAAAACGTTGAGCACAAGAGGGGTTTATTTGGTTGTTGGCCGACCTTCATGAATTGTCCCATAACGCAAATAAATTCATATCTACATGAATACATATCGAAATCGGATTATCTTTAGATCAAAAATACACCTCTTGATGAGAGGGATCCAAGAAAAATATTAGTTGCCACTAATAAGATGACCCACATGGAATTTGGCCCTAGTTTCCAATTTTAACAAATTCTTCATCTGAATCTGATGTAGAGGAACTTTCGCGGTCCCATGAAATACGTCCATCTACTGTCGAATTCACCCAATATTGATCTCACGTTGTTATCTTATATATCTGGTCCAAATCTTTATCACTTTCATAATTTTGGACCGGTTTAGTATAGCACGGTCCTTTTGCATGGTCTAGGGGCACTACTACGCGGAGCAATTTCTTCTCAAATATCATCTTCCGCTTCTTCAAAATGATTACCCCATTCATGTTAGTGGCCCAATCGATCCCAAGGAGCACAAGTTAGGGATTGTTGTCATCCATAATCTCTATCACTTCAAAATCAGCTAGTGTGCTCGCGCCTTCAATATCAACTGTTACCCCCTGCAACCTCCCCTTTGGGATGATTTTATGTTGATATGTCATCCATAACTGAATCAGAGACCACTGTAGCGTTGGTCTCCCGATTCTCTTCCATGTTTGTTTCAACAAAATGTTTGCATCTGACCTCAAATCTAAAATAACTTGATCGATCTCATATTGTCCTATCTATGTAGTAAGACTCATCTCACACCCCGTTCTCGTCTTATGCCTACTAATCTTTCCAACTACACGCGGTTCACCAGGAGCGTTTTCTTTTGCGGCACACCTATATATCATCTCCTGTAACCCCTTTACATCCTTGCTATCACATAGAAGCTTCATGCAGGTTTCCAAGAAAGTAGTAAGCATAGAAGGATCCATTTCTTCAATTGGCTTATCGTGGATTCCTAAGGTAGAGGCCTCAGCGAAGCTTTTCTTTACTTCCATAAACATTTCTTTTGTGTGTTCTAGATCAAACCTGGTCTCCTTTTCTGGTGCTTTACAGACCCACTCGCTTTCTTCAGGTTGCTTCCCCTTATGTTCTCCAATGGTAACTCCACTTCACAGCACTATATTCACATTCAGGTCCTCTTCGTGAGGCTCAACCCTCATCATCTGCAGGTTCTGAGTCGGTTGCTGAGGTTGTGCCCCCTTCTCACGGATCGTTGTTAATAGTACAGAGCAATCCTCAGTCACGTGATCAAAATGCACACAATATCGACATGACAAACGTGTCGGGTTTGTGCATTCTCGTGCATAGTGTCCCGGTCCTCCGCAATTATAACAAATCACCGGTCCCCGACCTCTGCCAGGTCCTCCTCCACCTCGACCTCATTTGTGCCCCTGATATCCTCCTCGTGCTCCCCCAATGCCCTAATCAAGAGGCCATGTTTCTGCCTAAACTCTATACGCAGGTATTCTTTCCAACTCATAGCTATGGATATTGTGCTCATCATGACCCACCGATTGACAGAAGTTGCAGAAGAAATGTTGCAGTGTTTGTACAAATTTCTGCAGCAAATGGCAATTGTCTATCGCATGTTTTCCAGCTACCTGATAGATAGCACACCATAGTGTGGGACCTGTACTTGGCCTTGATAGAGCTTCTGACCTCAGAGGCGTTGGTCCCCCTGCTGCAACATAATTTCAAAAACTGGACAGTGATCTTTGTCATGTCCCTAGCCCTTGCACTTCAGGCACCAAACTTCTTCGCATGCCTCGGGCAGAGTCGTTCTATCTTTCTTCAGACTCTACATTTCTAGGCAAAGTTTCTGAAACTGCGCATGGATTTGTTGAACCCCTAGGTTCGAATCTTGCATTTGTGTTTCATGCAGTCTCATTACAATCTCCAAGGCTTCCATCTGGGTCCCAATCTTCTGTTGCAATAGCGCAACCCTTAGGTGAGGCAGGAGTTAAGCCACAAACCATTCGCAGTGCTTCCCATCTATCAAATTCATGTTAGCCTCGCGGATCGTACACTTCAATCTCTAATCCAAATCCCAAGGTGTCTCACCAGGCTTCATCATGATCTCTTTGAATCCCATAATTGATTGCGCTTCAGACATAGGTCTACTGAATTCCTTATTCAGCATAGTCTAGATATCTACCAATGTGGACATCAGATTATCATTGCAGTACTTAATGTACCACATTAGTGCGCGGTCCTTCAAAGCACTAACCAACGTTGCATTCTTCATTTGATCATATCTGATACCCTGAGCCTCCCATACAGCCTTTGCAACAAACCAAAAATGGTCTGGATCTTCATTTCCCATGCTCTTGAAAATAGGTAGCTTTACAGAGTTCACCATATTGAACGGTGGTGGAGGTGGTGATGGTGTAGGCAAAGGCGTATGCAGCGGAGGTGAAGATGGAGGTGGTGTGGGTGGATGAGGTATTCACAGGAACCCCTATCTTATTAACTGAATAACACTCTGAGGAGAAGCCTGTGCTGCCCCCTCGTAGTCATTCAGAGGACGTTCAATCAGCGGGCTATATTTAGGGCCTTTTTTTCCTTCGTTCCTGAAAGTCCTTCCACTTCGCGTAGCCCCAAACATCAAGGTAACTGCATAACCTGTGTTTCAGGAAATAGCATCTTAATCCAAGTATTTAAAGACCTTAAATACTTACCTCACGGTCCTTTGAAGAAGCATCGCTCTTCTTCGTTGTAACTAGCCGAAGTATCGACCACGAACTCTGTCACAAATCCTCCTCTAATAATATTGAGCCAATGATCGACAGTGCGCGCAATCTTATCTTCAGAGGCTTCCAATCTCTGCACTAACTCCGGGGTCCAGACAGTCGGACCGTCAAGCCTCCACCTCCCTTGGTCGTCTACCAACTTCGCTATCCACTCGTATAATTCAACCGAGAAGGAACAAAAGAATATTGCGTGTATCTCTGTGTACAGATATCTGTCCAGCCACTATTCTTTTGTCAATCACGGATTCCTGTTTTCCTGTACTGCGAATTTGTGGATCTTTCTATCCAACCAGTCTTCAATCTCTTTCTTAGTTGGATTCCAATGATGCAACATCACATCTCTCATGCAGATCCTGGTCCCAGCAACAAAACCATTTGTTGGCTTCATGGGCCCTGACCCAGGTTCAGCGTTAGTCAGCCAAGAAAATCCCTACACCACTGGCCCTTTCAGCATCAATCTGCAGAGCGCGGACTCAAGTCTCACCTGAAGCAGTATGGGGGGATGCAGGAACTAATTTTCCGCACCTTGAGATGGTTGTGATGTCATTTTTATACCCTAACCCTTCCTTCGCACAGACCTATAAGCCCTTTAGGGCTTATCAAAGTAATTATTTTATTCGTCCTTGAAGCCTCCACGAAAGTCTTTGATCGTCCTTTACGAACCCTAAATAGCCAATTCAGACACTTACGCACCTCTGTAAATATCCTTACTTCTGTGTCTACCCTGATTAGCTTAAGTATTGGTTAACTTCAATAAGCATTATGATTATCTTCGCGTAAACATATATCTTTGCTTGCGTTCATATAACAAAGAGAAATATATAGATTCGTCCATCAGAATAGTATTAAAACATAAACCTAGTGTTCAATGTAACATAATCGCATGAAATTAATAGAAGTAAAATATACAAGTAATTCCAGAATACTTATCTTTGTTGATAATCCAGATTTCCAGTACATACTCTAACTACCTTGCGCACACAGTTGCAAGGGTCCGTGCACTTAGCTGCGGATTTCTACCTTAGGCCTCTACGCACACAGCTGCAGAGCCTCCTTCCTACACTAAGACTCTTCGCTCTTAGCCCTCACACACCCATTACATCAATGACTCATCCATGATCTACTGAACTGAACTACTAAGAGACTCTTCTAGGACTTCTTTTTATACAATCCCATGGTCCACGGACCATGGGTAGATCTCTAAAGTCGACATGACTTACACAAAAGAAGGGTAAAAACCCTTAATGACTCTTTACATCTTCACGCTCCACGACCACAAAATGCGGAGACTTTACATTCTTTCTTACAAAATTTGGGCTTTCTGCCCCAAAACTTGACCGTTTGACCCAAACATTAACTCTAGGGGAACTCGTTCCCATTAGTACATCTTAAAGTGTCCGCCTAGCAAGTAATTCCTGAACTTTTGGAGCATGTAAATCATACCCAACCCTTTGCACTCCATCGTCAAATAGTTATTTTCAACCTTCGACAACTTCGTGCTTGTAAATTCTATCAGGTGATCCAATTCTCCTTCACCGGCCTATGTTAGTACTGCTCCCATCACAATACATGACGCATCCACATGCACATGAAATTCCTTCTTCCAATCCGGGAAGACTAGGATTGGCGTGGTGAACATATTTTCTTTTAACACATCCAGACTCCACTGACATTCCTCATTTCAACAGAATGTAGCATCCTTTTTCAAAAGTTTCTCCATCGGTGTCGTAATCTAAGCATAACCCTTGATGAACTTTCGGTAATAACTAGTATGGCCCAGTGTTGCGTGCAGCTTTTTAACACTTCTTGGCGCCTCCAAATTAATTATAAACACAATATTAGCTAGGTCAACCATTAATCCTTGTCTCCACACTACATGACCCAACAAGATTCCAAAAGGGACACAAAATAAGCGCTTTTTCAAGTTTAGCGCAATTTGATACCTTCGGCATGTATCCAACATCAAGCGCAAGCTAGCTGCATGGCACTTTACCAGCCCAAACATCGTCCAATCGTCAAAGTATACCTTCAAAAACTTGTGAATGAACTCTTTGAATGCTGCAATGACTACATACGAAAAGATTGTTGGCGCATTCTTCAGTCCAAAAGGCATTACAATATACTGAAAGCATCCCCACTCGGTCGCGAAGTTCGTCTTACTCCTATCTTCTGACTCGATCTTTATCTGATGATATCTAGAGAACCCATCAGTAAACGAATATGATTCATGTTCGCCAACATTATCCAACACATCATTGATGAACGGAGTTGGAAAAGGATCATGCACACAAGCATCATTCAACATCCTGAGATCAACGCAGATCCTTATTTCATCCTTCTGCTTCTTTTCCTGAACTACCATAGGACTTACCCAATCAAACTCCATTTTGCCAAGTGGTCACACGGATGACTCCTTCCATTGTATTTCTGTGTCAATCGCACCTTTGGGTGACCAAACCACACCCTCATCAGTCTTCTGTATTCGCGCCATCCATCAAAATTGTCTTTATGCATACCCCACCATCTTGCAGGCGTAGCGCGCAGCGCCAAGTCCAAGGCTTGGAAGCGATGCTTCTCTGGCACTTCCCTTTCAAATGCATCCAAAAATTTATCAACATCAGTTAAACCATCAAAATAAGGCAGACTTATTACCTCTGATGATACACAGCGCAACGATTTGGTCATCATGTTACAATGTAGAGAACCTATCCAAATCCAGATTGATTCTCTAGGGTTTGAAGAATTATCCAAATCTAGAATATAACCACTTGTATTAGCAGTGTACAGATCTTCTTCAACACGTGGATACTTATTCACTTCGTTTAGGATATGAGCCTTCTTCTGGTTATTTATGGATGGCAAGATAAAAGAAGGAAATTTGGAGGCAGCTTGATCAAGGATCATCACTTCTTTCTTTGAAACAAAAGGTTTATCTGTTTTATATGCTACCTTTTTTTCACTAGTTAGTTTTCCGGTGTTCTTTGAAGCGGACTCTTCTGCACTAGTCGCAATTACTGCTTCTTTTGATTTTTCTTCTTCCTGATCCCAATAATTGGGTGCACTCATATCTATTTGAAACTTAGCGATTTATTTGGCCTTTTTTTTATGTCTCCTTCTTCTTTCTTCCTTTTCTATCTTTTATGATTGTTGCTCATCATAGAGCAATTTCATATTAGCACTTATCAAATCTACTTGTTTGCCTAAGTCATCTAGAACATCTTTAGCGTGTGAACACCAAGTGGTTAGATAGTTTCCTATCTGGTATACCTGGTCCATATCATTTGGATTTTGTGAATTTTGTTCTAATAAAGGAGCACAGTCAGCTCTTGTTGCTGGCTGTCTAGTATTGGATGAAGAAGTACTGAATTTTGTTTTAGGCTGCCATTTTCCTCCCTTTACAAATCTCTGATTTGCAAACTGGAATTCATCAACAGGTGGAGTATGACTAACAAATGTTTGAAACATCTTATTTACAACAAATAAAGGTTTTTCTTCTGGTATGTACAATTGATTTGTAGACAGCGGTATACTAGTGGAAGAACTGGCTTCATTTAGTGAAGGAATATAATACCAGAGAGGAATATGACGATAAAAATATTTTCTACCACTGACAGGAGGTTGTTCATTTTCTTGAATTGCTGGTAACACATGTTTCTCTGACATGATTAAAGACCGAGGTACTTTTGGTCGGTCTAGAAGAATTCTAACACGACCATCTGATACAGACATTCTTTTAATATTGCTCTTTGAACTGTCAGCAGATGCCAAAGATTTATATTGGATATACCAGTCATTAGGCAAAGCTTCTTTGTCATAATGAACACATTCTACTTGGAATTGCTCACTCCTACAACAACACAATCTTTTAAAACTGGTTGTCTTAATTTAGGATGTACAATATTGGTCAGCTGGAAAGAGGTTTGGATTAACACAGATAAATATTCACTATCTTGAACCATTTCTACACCTTGTACTCTAACTAAAACTTTCCAAAAATCTTTCAAGTGAATATCAGACAAACTAATGGCATAATCTGGATAGATAGTGCCATATTGACATCCCGAGGATAGATTTCCAAGTATTGTCCCGATCCGGGCATGATCATATAGGTTATGTCTGGTGTCGAATACTTCTGCTATACAAGGAGTATTGAGACCATGACAGAATAATGGAGTTAATCCAATTCTAATTCCCCCGAAATGCAAATAGGAGAATTTCTTTTCAACGACATATTTTCGAAATTTTTTAATTTCATCGTCAGAAAACAAATTGAGACCAACAATTTGTACAGATGGACCTGATATTTGTATCTTTAGTTCAACTTATTTTAGCCAAACTTTTTTAGATAGACTAAACAAAGATGGAACAAGGTAAACTTCTTTAGAACTCAAAACTGGCGGGTTCCAACTTTCTGGATCTTCAACCTTTTCATGTTCTACGTCAAGTTCAAGGGATCTACAGTCTACCTCAAATATAGATCGTCTATCGATATGTGAGAATGATCTTAAGAAATTGGCCATGTTGAACTTTTACAATCTATTTCAGAGATTGACTGAAGCAACTTTTATCTACACAACACTTGTATCACAAATGCTTTTCGAAGGCTTCCTGGCTAACTTCAGACTCTGTCTATAGAATGTATCTTGTCCAAGGAAATAGCTATGGCTCTGATACCAGAGAGGAATATGGTGATCGATAAATAGAGATACGACAGCTTTACTAAATTGAGCACAAATTATGGGACGAGGCTAAGCAAAGCCAAGAAAGCACAATGCAAACCCAACAATAGAAAGCCTTGGTATTAGAACTTACTTCTGATCAAATTCAAAGACTATTAAACAACAAATTTGAGGTGGATTACTTCTCCTCAACCGAACATGCACGCGCAACTATGACCTCTATCCACGGGTCTTCAAACGCCTTCGCCTTACAGTTCCAAGTTCTTTTGGATGACAGAAACTATCCTCAGACAGGCGGCCCAGTAGGCTTTGATATTAATAAAAACAAGTAAAATACATAAGGCTTATTACAGCATGAGATCTCAAAGTTCTCTGTCAAGCGATGTCTTGAACATCTGTAGATCTCTCTTTTTATAGACTCCTTGACTCTACTCTTCTAAACTACAATGAAAAAACATAAATAATTGAGGGTCCTTTCGGCATATTTTCGTCGATGGTGTCTACTCAAATTTTCTGGCACAAAAGATTCTACCATGTTCCTTTCGGACATCTATCTGAATCATAGTCATTATCAAAATCAAATTCTTCTGAAGAATAATGTGCTAGCCTGGACTCGTCGAGCATCTTTTGGTAGTGATGTTCCATCATCTTAGAGTACTCTTCGTCCTAATCGATATCTACTGGGTCCTGGGCATCCAGCAGCTCGTTCCATAAAGTAGATTCTTTTGCTTTTCCTTTTTCTTTGGCATCTTCATCTAAAATTATTGTCCTTCTTGATGATGCTCTTGATGATTCTCCCCCTTTCGAGGTGTGTACCTAGCCGATTGTTTCCCCACCTGGTAAGGAAAGATAAAGGACTGATCCCGATATCTAGGAAAGAATCTTTAAAGACATTTATGATCGTAGGTGACCTTTGTACTACAAATTCAATGTTGTTTAAAAGTTCCCATTTAAAAATTTGAAACATATTAGTGGAACTTTCAGTTGCATGCTAAACCCATTCTCTGCAATTATCACTCATAAAATCTTTGTTTTGCCAACCTAATTCAAAAATCATCGACGTACAAATTCTATTTGAAATCATCAGACTAATAATATGGATTACATTGGTATTCCAACTAGTTGAAATAACGCTGACAGTTACCAAAGCCTTTTGATTAATTATAAATCTTAATGCCTTGGGCTCTCCTTGTAAATCATCCATTTTTTGTAGAATCTGTATTTTTTCTATTAACATCAGATTTCCGAACTCATTGAACCACCCAGCATGTTGCTTAATCATTTCTTCATTATTTCTTGTCTTAATTTTTCCGATCTGCTCATGACTAAAAACTTGTGCAAAAGGATTAGGAGTAATACTTTCCCTTAGTCTGAGACTATGATAATCCCACGCAGATGAGAAAGTTCTAAGATATTGCAATGTCCTTTGAATGCACTGAGATATCCTAGTGGTTGGCTTTTTTTCTGCAGAAACCATCTTTTATCTCCCAGTCAGTAAATCCTTCAAAAATTTCATATTGAGGAAAAGTGTCATTTTGTGCATAATTCTCATCAAACCTTTGCAGAAAGGATGCTTCTAATTCCTCAAAGATGTCTGGGATTTTTAGAGACAGAATGTATTTCTCTACTTCAGGCTTAAAAGGAATAGTTTCAAGATCTAAAATTTTTGCTCCTGTGAAAATGTTGAGAGCAAAATCAATTCCTCCAATAAGTTGATAAAAATTCAAAACCTTTAGGATCCATATCATTTTTTCAGTATATTCACTAGACCATAGATCTGAGAGGCTTCTAAAAAATAACTTTACTTTCCTGTTAGGCAAAGGATATACCTTTACCAGTTCATCATCTAGGCCTAAAGATATACCTACATTCTTGCATTTCCAAGCTTGGCATTTTTTGATCCAAGTGTTTCTTCTCAATCTCATTCCCATGACTTTCTTGATTTCTTCTGCAAGATGGCTTGCATTTCCTTCAAGCAATCTAAATCTGTCAACAAATATATAAGAACTATCGTCATGTGGTCCTTTTCTTGGAATGGTAAAACACGAACCTGGACAAGTCATGAATGCTTTATTCATATCCCTGGTTAGTGAATCTATCAAATAATTTGAATTACCTGGGATCCATTCGACTTCAAAATCAAATTGTTGGAACCAAATCTGCCATGCAGGGATTCTTCCTTTTGCAATTTGTCTTGATATCTTGGCAGATAAAAATATTTGAAATTCTTGGAGTCTGTTCGTATTAAGAATTTCACAGGTGTAAGGTATAACTCAAACCTTTGTATCCCATTGAATATAGCCAGTGTTTCTTTTTTTGCTATAAAATAATTCTTTTGGCTGGGTGTGAATTCACCTAATGCATAAGCACAGAGTCTTTCTTCACTTTTCTCCCTTCGTTCAAGAAGAACGACTGCCCAAAAATTTAAAGAAGCATCAGTTTGAAGTATAAGCAAACCATCTCCTGGTGGTTGGAGTTTTGGCAATTGCTGACATTCTGCTTTCAACTGTTTGACTTCTGCTATTGCTTCTGGTGACCATCCCTTTTTGAGATGTTTTCTAATTGCAGTTGTTTTCTCTATCAATCTTGGGATGTGTTTGTGAATGTAATTCAGGACTCCTAAGAACCTTTGAATTGTTTTTGTATCTTTCAATTCATCTGGAAATTGGGTTAATTTAGTCAACACATGTGGTTGCATCTGAATTGCACCATTGGCTACATGAATTCCCAGAAAATCCATATTGTCTTGAAATAAAGTCATTTTTCTTTCTAATAAAACTATCCCCGTGATGTTGAACTTCTTTTAGAAAAATCTCTAAATGCTCTAAATGGGTTTTTACATCTGGACTATGAGTGAGAATGTCATCAATATATGTAACAATAAAATCATACTTGGCAAAAATGAAATCCATTCTTCGTTAGAAGAATGCAGGAGCATTTTTCAAACCAAATGGAACAACTTTCGATTGGTAAAATCCAGCTGGACAAATAAAAGCAATTTTATGCTGATCTTCTTTCTGTATTTGAATATGATAGTATCCAGACTTCATATCAAATTTGTTGAATACTTTATTGTGTTGTATTTTTTTCGTTATGGTTTCTAGCCT
Organism: Pinus taeda; assembly: GCA_000404065.3. Taxonomy (NCBI): domain Eukaryota; kingdom Viridiplantae; phylum Streptophyta; class Pinopsida; order Pinales; family Pinaceae; genus Pinus; species Pinus taeda. The sequence continues at coordinate 100,067 of APFE031745465.1, forward strand.
TGGCAGTGGATAACTAAAACTCTGAGCGATTGCATTTAGAGGTTTGTAATTTATCACCATTCTAGGTTTACCTTTGACTATCTTAGAATGATTTCTTACCAGAAATGTTGAACAAGAATAATGAGACTCACTTAGCTCGATGAGCTGCATTTCTAACAATTCTTTAATTTGTCTCTTTATTTCTTGCTCGTCTGAAGGAGTGCAAGGAATCAGTTTCCCTTTGACTCCGTTATCATGCAAATTCACAATCTCTTACATTGGACTTTCTACTACCCAAAACTATTGTGGATTTTTTGAGAAGCTTTTTAGAAGTCTGTTGTGGATAGCAGTTTGTTCTGTAGACCAATTGGGATCTATGCATGCCATTTGTTTTTCTTTAGATTTTTCTCTTGATTCATAGATTTGCAGAACTTCCTGCCAGTCATCAGAATCTTTTAATGGCTTTCTGGCTCCTACCCTTTTCTGGATATTTTCATGTCTTTCTTCTGAATTTGCAATAAACAATCTAGGTACAACAATAACCTTCTTTTTCAGATTTATAATCAGCTTATCTTGGTTGATTGTTACTAGAAGCACAGAATTTAAGAATGGCATTCCCAACATTAAACTAGCTGAGGGATCAAAATGTTGTATTGCAGAAATCTTAATTATACTCCCCCCAACTTTTAATGGAATATTGTCTACATAATGAGTTAAACTCACAGATCCTCCTATGGTTTCAGACACCAGTATATTTTGAAACGGTTTCCATAGAGATTTAAACAGAGATGGTCTAGCCAAATTGTTCGATCCACCGGTATCGATGAATGCATCAACAAATATCCATTCATTTTTTACTTGAACTTGAACCGGGATATAAATAAGGCTATTAGTCTTGACTATCTTTTTTAACAAAGTCTTTTCTTTTATCCTATTGATCTCTGGTTTTGGAAGACTGGTGGAGGCTATGGTTCTTTTCTGAAATGGATAGAAAGAATTTACTTCTGGAAAAGGTAACATGGGTTGCTTACCTTTTTGTTCTGACTGCTCTGACCGTGAACTTTCGGATTCATCTTCGGAGACATTTGTTGTTTCACTAGTGACTTCAATGTCACTTTCTTCTTCTTGTTCACTGTAATGGAGCTCTTCTGAAAAATCATCATCTGAACAGGATATACAGATATTCATCTTTTGGACACACTCTTCTTCTTCTTCTGCATCTGATAAATATCATCTTCTGATTCTACTATAGACCAATCATCTTGAAATTCTTCTATATCTATACAAGCTTTAAGTTTACTTTATGAATTTTGCGGGCACTTTCATGCGAAATGTCCTTCCTTTTTACAAATGAAACAACAATTATTGTTTCTTGATTTTGATCTTTTCTTCAAAAATTTATACTTTCAGAACGGCTTTCTTGGATTTGAGACTCTCTTGGGTTTAAATCTACCATACCTCTTTGTTTTCCTTTTCTTTTTGAATGGTGTCCATAGTAGTATGATTTTGCAGACATCTGAACTGGGTGTGATGTCATGCGCCTTCTTTTGCCAGCATAAGTATTTAACTTTCTTTGTGATTCTGAAAAGAAGGTTAACCCAATAAACTTGATCTAGTCTTTTGTTCTGTACATCTAGATCTTTCATTATGAGGTCTCTTAGTTGCCTGGTAATTTTGACGAAAAAGAAATTTTTTGAGCCACATCATTTGAGAGATTAGCTTTGAAAACCTTAGCCATGAAATCTCTACTAAATTGATCAAAGTACTTCAAATATTTTAATTCCATTCGACTAGAACAAAATTCACAATTTTTTTTTTTTAACTGAAATGGTTAAGTTTTATTGATAGAGAGTTGGTCGGGCAAAGCCTAATCGACCATTACAATTTCCAAAAGTTACAAAAGTACTCTTTCCACTTAAGGAATGGTTGCCTTGATTGGAGATTCTGCATTTATGCTAATCATTCCTTCTTGTAGAGAGCATCCAATATTTGCCAATCTGTCCGCGTCTTTGTTTAGTCCTCTAAGAATGTGGCATATTTGAACTGAATGGAAGTCTTTCAAAATTCTGTTTACTCTTGCTAGCTGTTTATTCAGTGCAGGATCCTTGAGCCTTTTCTTTTTTACCATTGTTTTTATCAGCAATTCTGAATCACCTATGATTATAATTTCATTTGGATTTTCTTTTCTGGCAATTTGGCAGGCTTTCAAGAGACTTAGAATTTCAGCTTGATTGTTGGTTTTCAGTCCAAGGCCCCAGCTGAATTCTTATTTTTTTCCATTTTGAAAGAAGATCACACCTCCTGCTCCTGACCTCCCTAGGTTGCCTTTTGAGGCTCCATCAAAGAAAATAGTACACTTTTCATGGGATTTCCACCACTTGTGGAAGTTGTCCTCAAATTCACGGATCTGCCATCTTTCCTTGTGGTTTGGGCGCATATTTGTTGAATGTCTGGCCTTCCATGTATAATCTTCCAGCCACACTCTTTCTTCGCTTCTAAGGGAGTTGTCTTCCTTTACTGAAGAGTGATTAAGAGTTTCTAAGAGTAGCTTCTTTGCCTGTTCCGCCACTTTTGCTGCGGGTAGCTCAGTTTTATTAAAAATAATCTCGTTCCGGGCTAACCAGATTTTCCAACAAACATATTTTGGAACAGCTATCCACACTTTGTGCCAAATTGATTTGCTGACAGTATGGTGGGGATAGCTGGCATTCCAGGAAGTGAACATGGAGGCTATCGTGCTTTGAGTTGGGGGACTCACATTCAGCCCGGAGAAGAAGGTGGACCATACCTCCTTCGCAAAAATCACACCCTATGAACAGATGATTTGTAGTTTCCAGATCTCTTTTGTCGAGGGCGCATCTGTGTGGTCCTGCTATATTCCTTTTGCACAAATTTTCTCCAGTAAGAATTTTGTTGTGAAATAATGTCCAAAAAAAGAAGTTGATTTTGGGAATGCTGAAGCTGTCCCAAATCTGCTTCCACACAGTTTCCCATTATGGCGATTCTTGTTTGCTTTGCAGTTGGTAATATCCTTGGCTTGTTGTGTACACTTCGTTCTTGCCCCAACCCCAAGTGTCTTCGTCATCAATGTGAACTGGAGCAAATTCAGAGATTGTGTCGTTGAGGGCTGCCAACTGAGCGTTTAATTGTTCTGGAATTTTGGGGAAATTCCATCTCTGCCAATTGCCATTACTATCCCATTCTGAGATATCCTCAATTTTCCTAATGCCTTTTGCTCGAAGCCAGTCTCTAATCTCATAGGTATCCTTGTTTTCGGTAAGCAGGTGGTGTCCCATTATACAGTCTTTCCATAGCTTGGTTTTCTTCCCATTCCCTGGGATGCGATACAGGTGGGTTCTAAAAAACTCTATGCCTCTGGTGCACAATTTCCAGGCCTGCGTGCCTTTTGGGTATTTCTCCGGCTTGAAGGTCTTGATAGTCTAATTTTTGAGATATTTTTGCTTGAAGATCTAGCTGACTGGATGGTCTCAGCGCAGCGCTGCCATAACAACTTGCAACCCAGAGCCAAATTTACATGCACGGGGTCGCATATTTGAAGTCCTCCTTCCGCCATCGGTCGTTTCACAGTTTCCCAACAGATTAGATGGAATCTATTGGTGTTCATGTGCCCACCGTTCCACAGAAAATTGTGCATGAGCCTGGAGATTTGTTCTGAAATGAATTTAGGAGCCATCATAAGAGAAGCTTGGAATGTGGGCAAAGCCGAGAGGACAGATTTAATAAGCGTTATTTTACCACCTGTAGATAGCCAAAAGCCTCCCCACGCTGCTATCTTCTTTTTAAATTTTGAGATTACTTCCTCCCACAGATGATTTCTATTAGAGCCCATCATTATAGGGAGACCCAAGTATTTGATTTTTTCCCATTCTGCGTGCCCTGTATATCCCAGATCTTCAGCAATTTTCTTAATTGAGTGTTGGTCTATGTTCCAATCGTACACCGCGCTTTTCCTCTCACTTACCAGTGCTCCAGAGATGCTGCAGAATTTCTGAAGAATGGTTCTGAAGGTGTTTGCTATTCTTGAAGAGGCCCCCCCAGCAAGAGAGAGTCGTCAACAAAAAGTGCATGATTCACTGGTTCTATACCTTTCTCGATTCTGATCCCTGGTATACTGCCATTTTGTTTTTCCAAAGTCAACTTTCTACTTAACGAATCTGCCATCAAGATGTAGAGAAAGGGTGAAAGGGGAAAGCCCTGCCTCAAGCCCCTGGTGGCTAAGAAGAATTTTGCAGGTCTGCCATTTATCATTGGTGCTATCCATATCTTCTCCAGGCAAGCTTTGATTAAATTGATGAATTCCTAACTGAAACCAAAAGATAATAGAACCCTATACAAAAAAGATCGGTTAACTCTATCAAAGGCATTACACTTGTCCAGTTTGATGAGCATACCTTGTTCTTTTCGCAACTCACTGGAGTGCAGAGTTTCCTGTATTTGAATGACACTATCCAGAATGTGTCACCCTTTCACAAAACCACCTTGGGCAGGAGAGATTAATTTTTGTAGTAGTGGTTTGATTCTATTTGTCAACAGCTTGGCCACAATCTTATAGGATGAATTACACAATGAGATAGGTCTGTATCTGTCGAATGAGCCTGGGTTTGCTTCCTTTGGAATTAGGGCGAGGAAGGTGGAATTTATGCCGCCTCCTACCTTTGCCTTCCTCATGAAACCTTGAACCATTCTCAAAAGATCAAATTTGATTAGCTCCCAGCATACTCTATAAAAGTGAATTGAGAATCCATCAGGCCCAGGAGCTTTATCTGGCTCCATGGACCAGACAATGCTTGATATTTCTTCTTCCGAGACAGGGCTTAGAAGGGTGTCATTATCGTCTAAACTAACTAGCTGAGGAATGTTTGTGAGGAATTCTACGATGTCCTCCTCGCTCCCATCTTTTCCAGCACTAAGGACATTTTGGAAATGCTTTACAGCGACTTCCTTAATTTGTTCAAATCCTCTGCATACCTGTCCACTGGATGTAGTGATTTTTGCAATGTGATTTCGTGAAAGGCGGGTCCTGTATTGTCTATGGAAATATGTAGTATTTTTGTCCCCTACTTTGAGCCACAAACTGCGGGACTTTAATTGCCAGTATTCTTCCTCATTTCTGAAGGAGCTATATGCTTTCCTTTGGGTGTATTTTTCTTTGTCTAAATCCATGGGTGAAATATCTTTCTCTTCCAAACCAAGCTGAAGTTATTCCAACTGATTTGTTGCTTTTTTCCTCTGGCTGGTGGGGGTGTTATTGGCTTGCTTTATCCATTCTTTTAATGATTTCTTAGTGTTTTTCATTTTTTGCTCCCATACAAAACTTGGGGAGCCTAAGACATCTGTTTTCCATGCTATATGTACAGTTTCAAGGAACCCCTCCCTTTCGACCCAGAGAGGGCTGAATCTAAATGGAAGAGGACCGAGATCTTCTTCTTCCTTTATGCGCAGTAGGATTGGCTTATGATCCGAAGTTAGTTTAGGAAGGATCTTGGAGAAAACAATTTTGTTGTCCATCATGATAGAGCTACTGGTGAGGAATCTGTCTAGCCTTGCTGAGATATGATGTTCCCCTGTTCTATTATTTGTCCAAGTGTATGCTCCTTTCACAGGCTTAAAGTCTACTAAGTCCCATAACTAAATGAGATTTTCCACAGTGGAGAGGAAGGGGTCCCTTGAAGAGGATCAGCCTCGCTTTTCTTTAGGATCTTGGATTATATTCAGATCTCCTCCTATGACAATATTTGTTGGGTTAAGATGCTCTAGATAATCTGAGAGCGTCTTCCAGCACTCTTTTTTTCCTCATAATGCACTGGGACATACATGTTAAACAAGGTACTTGCTGTATGTCGTAGTTCTGTATATATCCAATGTTGGGACTCATAAAATCTGTCTAGAATGAAGGAATTTTTTGACCAGAATGTGCCTTTTTCTCCAGCTGAGCCTCTAGCACTGACTACCTTTCCCGAATCAAATTTCCATTTGGTATTATTGGTGTTAAGAAGGATCTCCCCTTCTATTTTTGTCTCTTGGAGCATGAGTATGTCTATGGGTTCCATTTTCATTAAATCTTTGATGGCCTTTGCCTTATTGGGATTTCCCAAACCCCTGCAGTTCTAAGAGACCAGATTCATCATTTACAGTTTGTTGGGGTGAGACCTCCTCCCTTGGAAGCCCTTGGTCTGGTATTCCTCCCAAGAGTCATTTCAATCGTGGCTTCACTTCCGAGGGTTTTTTACCTTTCTAATTCTTCTTCCCTGGTTTCCTTGTTTGATCTCCTTCTGACTTGCTTGGATGGCCTTTCAAAGGTCTCATCATCCGAGGAGCCTGCATTTTCTACCTTCTTCTTCTTCTGTTTAATTATATCAGCATATGAAGGGGAATAGTTATTTCTTGGATTCGGATTTGATGTGTTACCTAGATCTTGAAAGTTGATGTTGTTTGTCTGGGGAGGATCTTCTTGTTCTGTCTCCGGAGGCTCTGAGGGAGGAGTGAGAGATTCGAAGGGATTTTTGTCCTCCACTGTGCTGGTTGCTTCCTTGTTCCCGGCGTTTTGATGGTTTTCAATATCTTGCCCTAATTTGTTCCCTGTCTCCTTGCCTTTGTTTTTGTTATTCTGCCTGTTATTTGTTGTTTTCTTTGCTTGCTTCCATTGCTCTCCTTTTTCTCTCTCTGTAGTTTCTCATTTTTCTTCTTATAGTATCTTGCGAAGTGTCTGTATTCATGGCAGTATCGGCATTTGAAAGGAATCTGCTCGTAGTCGAGCTCTTGAATGTGAGTCCAGTTCGCCACCAAGAGCTTAATAGCTTCAGGAAGCCTATTTCAAGGTCGACCTCTACGCAGATTCGAGCAGAGGAGTATTGATCCTTCCTTAGCGTCTGGTCTATATATCTTCCGAGAGAATTTCCTATGGATTGCAGCGAGTTCTGACCCCAACAATGAAGGGGAAGATGAGGTAGGTGCACCCAAACTGGAACCGCTGTGGGCACATCTTGAGTTGGATCAAAGTCGGGGGACCATTTATTCAAAAAGAGTCCTTGAGCGCCAGTAAAATATGGCCCATTTCTGAAGATCATACTTCTATCTTCCGCATTTTCGAACACGAACACAAAAAAACATTTTCCCACGAAATAACTTTTTATTCCTTCTTTGACCAGGGGGGTCCAGTTACGCTTTACCTAATCTTCGACAGCTTTTGGGGAAGGCCATAACCCTATAAACTGACCAATAAGGCCTCTTTCAGCAAGATTCAGTGCTGATCTACAAGTATCTTCCACCGGTAGAGACATCGTTGGAATGCTTCCCAGTTTTTTAACGAACCTGAGCTGAGGGCCAGAGGGCTATCGTTTCCCAGAAGCTGCGACGAGAGACTTGAACGCTTCCAGCTCAGGAGGTGTAGGAGGAGAGTCTTCAGAGCCGCCACCATGATTCATGTCGAAGAAGGTCACCCTCGAAGAATGGAACCAACTGATGTTAAACCACCAACGGAGCCCCCATGCGAGAGCAATGCAACCTCCAGCAGAAATACAGCCAGATCATCGCACAGGAGAGCGAAAACCTAAGCACCGCGAGCGCCTGATGCAGGAACCCTAGAGGAGTTGCAGATCGAAGGCTCCTGCGAATCGAAAATTTAACTTTAAGATTCACAAAATCTTAGTCGAATGGAATTAAAAGATTTGAAGTACTTTGATCAATTCAGTAGAGATTTCGTGGCTAAGGTTTTCAAAGCTAATCTCTCAAATGATGTGGCTCAAAAAATTTCTTTTTTGTCAAAATTACCAGGCAATCTAAGAGACCTCATAATGAAAGATCTAGATATACAGAACAAAAGACTAGATCAAATTTATTGGGTTGTCCTTATTTTCATAATCACAGAGAAAGTTAAATACTTATGCTGGCAAAAGAAGGCGCATGACATCACACCCAGTTCAGATGTCTTAAAAATCATGCTACCATGGACACCATTCAAAAGGAAAAGGAAAACAAAGAGGTATGGTAGATTTAAACCCAAGAGAGTCTCAAATCCAAGAAATCCGTTCCGAAAGTATAAATTTTTGAAGAAAAGATCAAAACCAAGAAATTTCGGGGATTGGGGGCTACCCCGAAATTTCTAGCCCTCCGACAACTTTTTCTCTTTGTTCGTCCATAGATCATTCTCCTACAGGAAAATATGCATTTAGTTCCACATGTGATTCAATATTTCTGGAACATGCTCCTGGAATGGCATATGGCTACCACGGTTGTTGCTAGTCTATCAGGTGGTCTTGTGGCCCTATAGGACCTTCGATGGGTCAAGGTCAGGGCCTTTTCATGTTTTGTTGGTATTCTTCTTCAAGGAAATATATGAGGACTGATGGGGCACATCCACATTCTCAATATGTATACCCCATATAAGAATAAAGTTGTTTTCTAGGACAAGTTGTTTTCATCAAGGATATTGGAGCTGGTATCCCTCATCATCGCGGGGGACTTAAATTGTATAGTTGGCTTGGATGAAGTCTGGGGACATTCCAGGAAAATCCACCTTTGGTGGGGTTGATCCAAGATGCTATTATGGATCACATCTTTGTCGATATATGCCCTAAAAAGGTGGTTCCTACATGGGACAACGGGAGAGTGGGGATGGCATATGTTGCAAAGAGGTTGGATCGTTTTTTATTGCATGAACAGGTGGTGGAGCACCTTGGAAATGTTCATGTTAAGGTAATCAATAATTTTATATCTGATCACCAGCTCATTACTTTACAATGGAGTAGGGCAGAGTTTAGAAATGGGTCGTCTTTCAAGTTCAACAAGGTATGGTCGGACGACCAAGTATGGACCCGTGATGGAGGTCGGAAATCATCTCCCATGGTGCACATCCTAGATAAACTAGAGTTCCTTTGCGGGGAGGTAAAAGCTTGGTAAAAACATAAGAAATAAGAATTGCATAAGGATTTGCTCGATATAAATCATGAACTATATGCTCTTCACCCCCAGATGAATACACATTGTCTCCCCAATTCTACCCGGAATCATATTCATGTATTAGAACTAAAAAAGAAGCAAATTCTCATTATTATTGAAGCCACATGGCACCTGAAGAGCAGAGCTATCTGGATTAGAGAAGGGGACCGAAACACAAAATTTTTCCATCGATTTGCAAATCATATGCGCAAACTTAATTCAATTTGGGAGATTATTGATGTTGACAGGTATTAGTTTCAATCACAAAGGGATGTTTGTAGTGTTGTTGTCACACATTTCCGAAAGGCCTACAAACAAACTGAGGGGATAGATGTGGAGGACCTTATATGGGTTATGGATATTTATCCCACCATGTTTGATGCAGATGCAAACTTTGCCCTGTTTAAAGCTGTCTCTGAAGATGAGCTTTTGGAGGTGTTAAAATCCTTTAAGGGCGTCAAGAGTCTGGGCCCAGATGAGTGGACGATGGAGCTATTTACTCATTTCTTTGATCTCTTTAAAAGTGCCCTCCTTGACATGGTGGAGGAGTCGAGGGCCATGGAGAACATACACTTGCATATAAACTCCACTTATATTGCTCTCATTCCGAAGCGGTGCCCATCAGTCAATTTCTCTGATTACTGACCCATATCACTTTGTAACCTTATTTACAAATTCATATAAAAAACTATTGCAAATCAGATGAAGAGTACATTGTCGCGTTTTATTTCACTAGAACAGTTTGGTTTTCTACAAGACTGACAAATACACGATGTTTTTTCTATTGCCCAGGAATGTATGCATTCGATCCACACTAAGCATCTAAATGTTGCCATCACGAAGGTGGATTTATAGAAAGCATATGACTACCTAGAATAGGGATACCTCAGACTGGTTCTACAAAAGATTGGTTTACATCCTATATGTGTGGAATGGATAATGGCATGTGTTACAAACATAAATTATGATGTGATCATCAATGGATATCCATCGAATTTCTTCAGGGCTAGTTGGGTTCTTGGACGGGGATGATCACTTTCCCCACTCTTATTTATCTTTGTGATGGATGGGTTGAGTTTGCATATTAAAAAAGCGGTGACGGATGGACAATTTTAGGCACTGCACATGGGAAATGACATCAAAATTTCCCATAGTTTCTTCATTGATGATGTGCTTATTATGGGGATGTCAAACCGTTTTGCTTGGCTGACTCTTTTTCATGTTTTTACAAAATTTTCTAATGCCACTGGATTACATATGAATCTTCAAAATTCCATTGTTTATCACAGCATATGTGATATGGAGGTAATTTCTTATATTAAAAGTCTTTTTGGGATAGTTGCGGCGCTGATGATGAGTGGTATGAAATATCTTGGCTATCATATCAAACCATCCAGCTATAAGAACGTCGATTGGCAGTGGCTCGTGGACCGTTTCTATAAAAGGATTTCTGGATGGGAATTTAGATGCCTATCTCTTGGAGGTCACATAATCCTGACACAAGTTGTTCTCACACAGTTGGGGGTATACTGGGCTCATTTATTTCATATCCCTCTTTCTATTATAAATAGTCTTAGTATAATAATGGCCAAATTCATTTGGTTGGGTAGCAGTGGACAAAATAATTTTCATTTGGCCAAGATGTCCCAAATTACTCTTCCAAAGGGTATGAGGGGCTGGAAGATTTTGAATCTTCACCACTTTGGATGGTAATTATTGATGAAATCATTATGGAGAGAGATTTCTGGTGTTGGTACAGGGGATAAGATCATTAGATATAAATACCTGAAGGAGCATGATTTTCTATTTTGGTATCACAAAGGATGTATAGGGATCCCATCGGGCTCGGCAATCTGGAAAAGCACAGAGGAATTGGGTTTGGCTGGGAAATTGGTGCAGGATTGGGATCGGATATGTGCCGACATGAAATTAATAGGAATTTTTCGTGAAGGGAATTTTGATAAACTTGTCTGGACGGGCAGGATGAAGGCGGGGAAATCATAGTTGCTGATATATATAACACCCTCTGTGGAAGGGAGGTTCTGCTTGGGGGTATATGTGATTTTTATGCTTTCTGGAAGACTAAAATTCCCATCGAAATCATCCTTTTCTTCTGGCTGGTTTACAAAAACAAAACCTCACTTGGGAAAATCTACAAAAGAGGCAATGGCATGGACCGAGTATCTGTGCGATTTGCAGAATGGTGGAGGAAAATAATGAACATATGTTTCTCAAATGCCCCTTCACAGTTCAGGTATGGGAAAAATTGGCAAATTATATTGGTATCCCTTATAAACATTTTGACAGCATCGTGGTTTGTATGAAATAGCGGAGTTCACAGAAGCATTCATGGAGGATCATTCCCTCTTTTTTGGTCAATATGGAAGTGGCAGAACAAAAGCATATTTGAAAACTCAAATGAAAACTTCATGCGGGTTTATGAGCACTTTCTATCATGTCACTCTATGGTTATTTCACTTGATACTAGAAATAAAAAATAAAATCACAAGCGACCAGGCCCTCAGTTGGAATATCCGGCAAGTTTCATCAATGGCGTGGCTCAAAGAAACACATGTGGATGCAGCTTTTGGATAGCTTTTTCAAAAGAACAGGAATTCAGGGTTCACTCAAATGCGGGCAGCGGCACAAATACCAAGGCTAAAGCAATGGCCCTCTGGGGCCTTTTATGGTTAACACACTTCCTCAACATCCCTGACATCCATATATTCAGGGACTCCATGATTATTATTGAACATGTTAATGGATGTGCATAAATTAAACAACAATTGCTCCTAGGATGGCTCTGGAAAATCGACAATCTATGGACACAATTCAGTAACTCATCAATCATGCACATCGGAAGAGAACACAACCAACAAGCAGATGAACTTTCAAAGTGGGGTCTACAGGAACACTTGGGTGGTATGCACATTGAAATCAAATTGGGAGACACTATACTAGATACTGGGGTGTTTCCTTTTCCTGGGTAACTATGGTTGTTTTTTTTGTAGGCTTCTGTGTATTTTTTCCTTTTTTGAAATATGGTGGCCTCATTTCCTCATGATGTGAATAGATGTAAACAATGTGGAGGGAACATTGGATTACTATGTATATATCTTCAATGATGCACTAGAGGATGACATTCAACTTTTTCATCTTTTTGACTAAATTTGCACCCTACTTTGTAAGGTTGAATTGTATTTCAGCCATATTACGATATATGATGTATATAATGCTATCGGTTTTTTTGGATGGGAAGCATGTCTGCTTGCCCAGATTTGATATATGTGGTATAGGATATGGATGGGTGATGACAAAAAATGTTTTTTGATCTCATATGATAATATATTACACTTTTTTCGTAGAGGAAACCTATTGACCCACTAAACTAAGAAAACATATCAAATTTTCATTAATATGAGTGTGTACTTATCACCTAGGAGAACCTTGCCAATCCTTAATGATGGAGAATGAAACCCATGAAACCATGTTTTAACCCTAATTATAGCACTCAGAAACCATCAATATTGAATTATTAACTTCTAATGATAATTTTATCCCATAATGAAACCATGTTGACTGCAATATTTGCTAATGTATCCACAACCCATAGATGTAGAATCATGAATTTTTGACAAGTTCATTCCACAACAAGGGAAATTTTAGGGGATAATGTTTGCAGGTGGGCTAATTTTCCATGCTTTTTTCAAAAAGGGAATTTGCCAATTTCCATTTTTCCTAAAAAAGATTCACCCAAATTTTATAGTATAAAATTATTCTACCTTAAAAATCGCTAAAATTTTATATAGGCTAACATAAACTAATTGGAAATCTAAATATTTTTTCAAAATTATCATCAAACATTTTACAATTGTCATATTAGGGACTAATAACATTTTCCAAGGTTTCTAAAATTTTAGCTAAACTTCCACCCTTCCCTGTCCCACAATGTATCCACAAACTATTATTACTAGATCACCGAGATGAATTCTAAAGAAATTAATTTAGAGTGATAATTGTGACAATTGCATACCAATACTCTAATCAACTCAACTAAAAACATGAGTTTATTGAAGGATTGAAGCAATGTCTTCTCCTAATTCATGTTCTTATTATACCTAATAACAAACAACCATTTGAGAACAAGATAATAAGCAATTCCTTCTCCCAACACATGTTCTTATTATACCAAATAACAAACAACCATTTGACAATAAGATCAAGATCAATGCATTTGCCTATATAGTAAGAGTTGTCCTCAAATGGCCAAGACATTGCTCTCCATTCCAAGATAGCATAACAATATTTGTCTTATGACAAGGAACTACATGTTATCATTCAAGTTATTCGACAATAGCAACTCGACATTTTCAGCAAAGCAACATTCATGTCCTCTAATCATAAACCTTTTCAAATCATGTATATTGAAAGTAACTTTATGAATAGTCATTGTAATCAATCTAGACTTTGAATCAAATAATTTAGTACTTGATACCCTCTGTCCATAGGCACAAGCAAAAAAATCTTAGTTCACATTATTTTATATTGGATATATGTGATCTTGCAATTGGGCATAGTTACTCTTATATATCCAAGAAGAATTACCCCTAATTTTCATAGTAAGGTACAATCCAATAACCTAAGGAAAACGAATCAACTATTGTGTTAATTATAATTTTTCTTATCTTGAATGTGCATGCTATACCTAATAAGTTGTCACATCAAAGGAATTTTAAATGGGGAGGTAGTTGATGGTTGTGTTTCCGCAAAATCTAGCAGGCCTTGGAGAGGGAAACATACAAGATATAAACTAGACCAAGAGACAACAATGGGGTAGTGGCCCACTGTCCCCTTGAGGTTTAGGATCTCCAACCACCAAAACTCTACTTACCTAAGGATTCACACCAAGCCCTAGTTCCCTAGCTTGGCCTTGAAAGGGCCTAATTAAGAGAGATAAAATGGATAAAATATGTGATCACTAACCAAATGGACTAGTCCCTTATTCCCTAGGAGTATGGAGTCCTCAATGTGTTAGATTAGCCAAAGAGCTTTGAAGGATGCCAAAATTTTGATAGCAAGCAAAATTCCAACAATTACCTCTACAATGGAAGATGGATTTTTCATGGGAGAGTTACCAAGAGTTCACCGCTACGGACATTCATTTACACATTATTTATTAGTAATGCATGCAATATATCATCTATATTATCATTCAATAAGTATTCAACAAATTAGTGCACTCTTGCAATTACTAGAATCAAAAAAAGTCCATACAGTAGACAAGTAAGAAATTAATTTTCAACTAGATACACTTACAAGATAGCATGCAAATAATCCATTCCATTCCTCTAAATAATAGCTCCAAAGATAGACATATCAACTCGAAATGTCAAAGTGCATCAAGATACTCCAAATTCTCCTCAAAGATATAAAGTTGAACTCGGCCTAAGAGGTCGAAAATATCTCAAGTGGTTTTAATGATAAGTTCAAATTACAAGTTTTAAATTTACATACGGAATTTGAATACCTAATTACCCTACAAGCCCCTCTAAAAAAATTATGTGCAAATAATAGCCTAGGTCATAGGTCGACCTAGTAGCTTGAGAGATATATCAATAATATGCCACACATGTGAGCTGAAATAGCTATAAAATTGAAGTTGTGCTAGTGTAGGCCTCTTATGGTCATATATTGAGTGTAATGAGTGCCAAAAAAAGTGTATAGGCCTTCTAAAATTATCCTCTAAGGGTTGGCACTTAGATCTTTGTCACAATCATTGTGTGGACCCCAATTTTGGGTTTGGATGACAAAATGGGTCTCATGGGTCTCATGGGTCTCCTTGTGGCCAATATGTCTGACTTTGCTCCGATGTTGAGGACATTGAAGATTTAGTACCCTCCCATGTCTCAAGGTATGAGACAAACCTCATCTGGGCCCTAGATCAAATGCTTGACCTCGTATTATTACTAAGTCGATTAGGGGCATGTTGGTCCAAGTGAATCATCCATTAAATGTTAATGATAATAAGGAAAATTGCAGGAATGTTGTGGGTGTTGAAGGTTACCATGGCTATAAAATGATGCTCTACCATTGTCTGAAGTCCCATGGCTCTCAACACATCACCTGTGGGTCTCAATATGTCCCTCTGGAGAACCTAGACCCCAAATAAGTTGCCCAGACCTATAGATGGAATTACATGTCAATTACCCACAATGTTTAGTGCTGCAACTTTCACCATTAGGTACATTTAATCACTATTGCATCTAATTGAACCAAGATTGAAAGAAATGGGTGAATTAACACTTCATATAAGGCTTCTCTTCCAAAATTGGGACCTTAGTCATGTAATGGTGTTACCTCCCTAGGTAGGAGTGATTAATAGATTATCCTATTAAGTGTTCCCAATCCCCAAGGGGAAGTGACATTTCCTTGGTCCACCCTTAAATCATTAGGTGCCATATGAATAATGATGGAACAAAGGAGAAATGACTTCAAGGCCAAGTTCCATAGTCAAAGAGACCGGCTAGGATAGAGGCTCCACATCCTTGGTATATGGAGGTAAGGAGCGAGAAATCGTCGATGCATGACTTACCTTGGCCTTTTTTTTTCATGTGACACCCATGGTATGTTTTCCCCCTGATTTTTGTAATGTAATGATACTTGATATTATAAATGAGTATACTTCAATGTAATGGCCTAAAGAGTGGTACTACATATCCATGATCTAAGAGGGAAGAGGAAAGATAAACCCAGGTGGGGTTAGTTGGCACCCTTAATTAATTTTGTCTCGCAAATAATAAGAAAAAGAAGAGGAAAAGTCCAAGAGGAACATTGACTCCCTGAGGAAATGATAAAAAAGAAAATGCACAACAATGTGGGGGTTGGACCTCTTCTTAGTGAAGCTCATGAGTAAATCTGGAAACAGATATGAGTTAAGGGAATGGGATTCCCTAAAAAAGTAAATTGTGACCATAACATTAAAAGGATAAAGAGGAAATGGAAATGAGTGCTTACCAAGGATAGGTTGAGAAATCACTCAAGGTTTTAGCTAGGGATAATAAACCACTTGTAGATCAGTGCGTGTTGAGAGAGAGTTGATAAACCACCTAGGGTTCTTGTCATAGGCTAATAAACCACCCTTAGAGTGCTTGACACATCTAGCA
Source organism: Pinus taeda (assembly GCA_000404065.3). Taxonomy (NCBI): domain Eukaryota; kingdom Viridiplantae; phylum Streptophyta; class Pinopsida; order Pinales; family Pinaceae; genus Pinus; species Pinus taeda. The sequence continues at coordinate 116,167 of APFE031745465.1, forward strand.
AACCACCCAATGTTGTGAAATATGATGTGCTTGACTAGTTAATAAACCCCCCAATGTTATATGTATCCCCTATCCTTTGTGTATTGAATATGGCTTCCTGCTAAATATGATAAAAATAAATTCCCCTTAGATCATGGATCTGGCTTGGGGATGACTATTGTAAGTGATTATGGCTACAATATGTCTATGGTTGGGTGGAAAATTGAAGTCCCACCTTTAGTTTCCCTTTTTTTGTATTGTAAATAAGATGCAGTAAGATGAGAGTTGTGGAATTAAATAATTTCTCTGTGGAAATTTATATGTAGGTTTGAATGATGTTGCATTGTTGTGTAATGTTGGTGCATGAACTTATTGAGTGAAATTCTTGAATTCTTATGTTTATTTTTATGATTTTTGGTCATATATCTATGGGCTAAATGTCATAATTTTATATTTTTTTTTTATGGAGTGCATTATGTTGGGTTTGGAGCTTGATTATCTTCTTGATTCAGAGGTCTCAACCGCATTGGACCTATTTTCACTCAGATTGTATAGGTACTTTGACAACGAATCAGTTCAAGGGTTGTCACTCAGATCCCCAACCTCTTTGTTCTAGTTGTCTCCCAACAACAGACTATGGGGGGTAGTCCCTATGGAAATGTGAAGACAAAGGACAAGTTGGAAAGCAACGAGTCTGGGAGACATGATTGAGTGCCCTAACTACTTGGTTAATTTAAGCAAGATTTAAGGATTAGATTAAATTTAAATGTGAGACTAGTGCCTCATGGAGTCAACTTATAGCCTATTATCAATTAGATACCAAGTAACCAGATGGAAAATCATTGCTTAGATGCTTCACTAACCTATATGTTATGTAGATCCTAAGTCCTAGCTGTGATGCAAGAATCTTTTTTATTTTTAGTTATATGCCTATTCTAAGTAAGACCTTCCTCTTAACTATTTTAAAACCAGTACTTAGAGTAGGTTGTGAGATGGAAGCCAATGGGAAGCAAGTGAAGGCTTGATTAACGATACCTCCCCCTGTGTTCCAACCACTCGATGCCTCCAATGTTATAGATATTGTGGCTATGACGACTGCAAGGTCACCGTGTTAACTACTAGAAAGGTGTTGAATCCCTCAAGTTAAATTGAGAAAGGGTGGTCCTAAAAGTCTATCAACCAAGCTTATGTTTGAAGATATGTTATTAATGCAACTAGACTTAGGATGCTTATGCAAGGTGGATGAGTCATTTATTGGGTTAAGATTGTTCAATAAGTACTTAATTTATGATTAATGGAAAGACAATATTATCACCAATAATGTGTCAATTATCAAGAATCAATATTAAACAATAGATCAATCCAAAGATAAACCTATCTTCCACAAGATGCTTAATCAATGATAGAAATTTAAAACACTTATCCAATAATGAAAACTACTTGAGATAATTTAGAATCTTTCAAGATATTTTATCAAAAGTAAATGCTAATGATCTTATGCCAATATCAAGAGATGCTCACTTAGAATGATTCATCACCATACAACCAACAATTCTAAAATATGCCAATGTTTAAGATAGACAATAAAATTATCAAGGCTTACTAAGATATGATGGCAAAACAAGACTGCGTTTAGAAATTATCCAATTATTCCTTTTAATATTAGCAATGTTTTTTAGACAATTAGATGCCCAACACGTGGAAAACTAGAAAATTCAAAATGATAACGCATTGTTGTTGCTGCTAACGAAACAGCGCAGCCCTAGCAGAGAATGCAACACGCAGCTGCCCCTCAACGATCTCCTGCTGCTGAGGCCTTATCTCAACAGATCCTCCAAAGGACAGAGATCCTCCCTCGGATCTCCAACAAGAAAATGAAGGAACAGCAAAAGAATTCACTTCTCTCATATCTGTAATGGGTCCGGCCAAGAATCGACTGTCAATAACCAAGTTTGTTAAAACATTGGAAGACATTCCTGAAATCTCACTCCCCCCTGCTCTCCCCTGTAGAGCAGCTCTGTCCCAGGTGGAGCGTGGATTAGTGGGGAAGTTTACTGGGTTATGGCCATCACCCAAGATGGTCCATAAATGGGTGGAAAGGAACTGGACTGCATCAATAAATGGAAAAATCTCAATCAGGTTCTGTGGAAGAGGGCATTACACCTTCCACTTCAAAACCAAGGAGGAGCGTGATCTAATATTTAGGAACGACCCATACTTCATGGATACAAGGGGACTGTATCTAAACAAATGGACACCAGATTTTGATCCAGAAATGGACGTGCCCAGCGTTGTCCTAGTTTGGGTCAAGTTGTCGCACCTTCCCCTCTACTGCTGGGGAGATGATTCAGTTAAAGATATAGGAAATGCAGTCATGAAATACATAGATAGGTACGAAGCAAAGGAAAATATGCATGCATGTGCTAGAATCTGTGTAGAAGTGGATCTAGGGAAAGGGCTTCCAGAAGCGATCAAAATCAAAGTGGACCAGTGGATGCACATTCAACAACTAGATTATGAGAAAATCCCCTTCAAATGCAAGGCATGTCATGAATATGGTCATTTTGCTAATAGATGTGCAAAAAAAAGAGAATGAAAATGAAAATGTTGAAGATCCAGAAAACAAATGGGAGTAGGATAAAAGGAAGAAGACAACCAACAAACAACCCCTCCACCCTTCTTTGCAACCCCTTCCATCATCTGACCTCCTCCCTCCATCACCAAAACCAGACGACAATCCTCTCATTAGCCTAAATCCTTTTGGGCCACTGGATCCCTCTGCCCCCCCATCCCCCAGATCCAGATCTAGATCCCCTCTCCCCCCATACCCTCAACCCCCCAGCAAACTCTCCGATCTCAAATACCCAATCTCCTCCTCCTCCCTTAGTAGACAGAATTCTAACAAGAAATCAGTCAAAAGAAACTCTCCAAAATGTAGAACATAAAAAAAATAAAAAAATAAAAACAGGAAGAAAGTCAAACAAAGAACTGAGGGATGAAGCGGCAGCAAAGGAAATGGCTTTAGGAATGCAACAACCAATGGAATCCTTTCTGGGATGAAGCTCAGGAAACAATGATAAAATACAACAAAGAGGGAAAGGCCCCTTGCACCATCCAACAAGAAAATAATGATAGTGGTCTCTTGGAATTTCTGAGGAATGGGATCACCCTTTAAAGAAAATGCCACAAAAGACATTCTGCAAAAAGAAAATCCAGACATTCTTATGATTCAGGAGACCAAAACAAATAGCCAAGAAACGGAAAAAATAATAAAAAATTCAAAAATTATGAAGGGGAAGCAATACATGCAACAAGAGCTTCAGGCAAAATCTGCACAATATGGAAAAAAGGACAATGGGAAGTGATACAAAAAAAAAAAAAAATCAGCACTGGATACAAACAGATCTAAAGCAAACAAGCACAAAAGAGAAGTACATCTTCATAAACATATACGCCCCCAATCACTACAAGGAAAAAAGAAAAATGTTGGGACAGCATAAAGGAAGCACTAAAAGAAATACAAACCGGGAAAATAATTCTCGGAGGGGATTTAAATTTGGTAAGGAATATAGAAGAAACGTTTGAAGGGACATATCACACAGACCCATCCAGGGATGCTCTGGAAGCAATAATGGAACAACACAACTTAATAGACATTCCCCCAAACAACGAAAAATATACGTGGAGCAACAAAAGAGTGGGAAAAAATAACATTAAAGAAAGGTTGGATAGAATTTTGATTCAAGAAAATATAGCAACAGTTCATAGCTCTATTAAATCTAAAATTCTACACACCACGGCATCTGATCATAAGTTGGTGGCAATAATGATGGGCAAAATGGAAAATCAAGGACCGCTTCCATTTAGATACAGCTCAATATGGGACAGCAACATAGAATTCAGCGAACTAATCAAGGAAGCCTGGGCACCAAGAATATCAGGATCACCCCAATATATTTGAGAAACAAAATTAAAAAAATGAAGAGCCAAGCTAAAGGAATGGGCAAGAGCAAATGAATAAAAATAAACAAAAATAAATAAATAAATAAAGAGCTACAACAGAAAATGGACAGCATACAAATTGAAAAAGAAAGCAAAGAAGAAGACAAATAGGATTATTTAAGAGAGAAGGAGATATTTTGGGAAATATACAGGGAAAACTGAAAAGAGGAAGAAGAGGCCGGATTGAAATTTAGAAGCCTATGGCTCAAGGCAAGGGACAAAAACACCTCTTTTTTTCACAATACCATTAAGATACGAAGAGCAAGAAATCAGATAGAAAAAATACAAGTTGATGGACAAGAGGTCAAAAGTGCATAGGAACTAAAAAGAGAAGCCCGCAAGCATTTTAAAATTTTACTTCCAGCCAAAGAAGAAACGGCTAAGTATGAAAGCTTCCTACAGCATACCAAAAAAAATTAAAACAAAACTCAGAAATTTGCAAAGAAATAACAGAAGAATAGGTAGTGGCGGCCATATGGAGCCTACATCCAGACAAATCCCCTGGGCCAGATGATTTTACAATAGAGTTCTACAAATTCCATTGGAATATAATAAGAAAGGACTTCTTAAGAATGGTAAAGAATGTCTTCAAAAAAAACAATAGGAAGCAATACAAAATCCCTGCATCTTGCATTAGTGCCAAAAGAACCCAACCCTTCCACCTTCAATAGATTCTGCCCCATCTCCCTTTGCAATTCCTCCTATAAGATCATCACAAAAACAATTGCAAATAGAATCAAGGAAGTTCTCCCAACAATAATATCTGAAAACCAAGGAGGATTTGTGTCCAACAGGCAAATCATAGATAATTTAATTATTGTATAGGAAATCGTACATTCCAGCATACAAAGAAAAGAAAAAGGAATCATAATTAAATTGGATATGGAAAATGCATTTGACAGGGTTAGCCTTCCATATCTAATGGCAGTCCTCAAAAAACTTGGATTTTCAAGAGAAATAATAAAAGTCATCCAAGCTTACATCACTAAACCTTGGATTGCCCCTCTTATAAATGGAAGTCCTAGCAAATTCTTTCAAAGTACAAGAGGCCTCAAAAAAGGATGCCCTCTCTCCCCCTTCCTATATATTATAACGGCGGAAACTTTAAGCAGAGCCTTGGAAAAACAAAAAAAAAAAAAAAATATCGCTGGACTTCGAATAGCAAGACGAGTAAAAAACATAAACCACTCTTTGTTTGTCGATGACACTTTGTTATTGGGAGGGGCATCTACAATAATTGCAAAAAGATTCAAAATAATATTGGATGATTTCCTATAGGTTTCAGGTGGGCTCTTAAACAACACAAAATGCAAATTCTATGGCTAGAATACCCCCACCCCCCCCCCCCCCCCAAAAAAAAAAAAAAAATTCATGCAAAGGATTTCATAAAGCCTAGATATCCCCATACAGGAAAAATGGAGTCATTTCTTTTACCTGGGACTTCCCATCTCAAAAGAAAACATGAAGGCAGAGATATGGACTTAACAGATTGAAAAAATGAAAAATAAAAATCTAAAGCTAGGGAATGATGTGGCTAAACATGGCAGGAAGGGTGATATTAATCAAATCACTCCCAATATACCAATATGCAATAATATTGGCTTCAGCAAGTGCCCATAAACAAATTGTGTTAATCCTAAGAAGCTTCTTATGGCAGGGAGGGAAGCAAGAAAACAAAAAATTCAGTTTGGTCAGGTGGTAGCAAGTAGTACTACCATATGAACAATGAGGCCTATCAATATGACTACCTGGTCTCATGAATGCTTCCTTGGGAATGAAAATAATATGGAGACTGATCACAGGGAAAGAGAGTTGGTGGAAAAAAACACTTGCCTCAAAATACATGGAAATCTCTAGGAAAATTCCATTGAATGGAAACATCCCATCAAGACAATGTACTCAAGTCTGGAAGTTAGTAAAAAAGACAATCCCTTTAATGAGCAATCATATTTCTAAAATCCCAGGCAATGGCAAACAATATCTATCTGGGAGGATAGAATTATGGGAAAAGAACCTCTAAAAACCCACTCAGAAATTGAAGGTATTCAAAAGTGGATGAGAGGAAAAGGTCTAAATACACTACACTCAATCTCTCTTTGGAGTCAGAGAGATTGGCAAGAATGGCAAGCCTTAACAATCCCTGCAAATCTGGAAGTGCAATGGAGCAAATTAAGGCAGCTTCTTAAAGGAGCAGCACCCATAAACTACGAGGAAGAAGATGACTTCCTTTGGGACCCAAGTGGTGGAAAATACATAGTCAAGACTAGATAAAACATCTTAAAATAACAACCAAATCAACAAGACTAGGGTTACTGGAAGACAGTTTGGAAATCTGAAAGTTTGCATAAGATTAAAATATTCACTTGGACACTCTTAAAAGGGAAGATCTTAACCAGTGAAAACTTTAAAAAAAAGGCTTCTAAGGCCCCTCAAGATGCCCAATGTGTTTGCAAGCAGAAGAAACCATACAACATTTATTTCAGGACTACATATTTGCCAAAGAGGGTTGGTAATAGCTCATAAGTCCTCTTGAAATCAATATAAATTTTGAAAAGCCTCTGTCGGACTTTCTTCAAACCTTGGAGAAGTCCTATCCATACACAACAAAGAGGAAAGTGACGATACAGAGGATCTGGAAGTGCATCCCAGCAGTTCTTTGTTGGCAAATTTGGTTGACGAGAAACAAATAAATTTTCAAGAGCCATACCCTAAGGATAGGGAAAACCCTCTCAAAAACATGGGGTTTAACTTCCGAAATCCCAAATGTTAAAGGAATAGCACCAACAGACTACAACACTCTTCAACAAGAAGAGAAAAATTGGTTCAACAAAGCCATAATAAATAACAATGGTCAAAAAGGACAAAGGAGGAAAACTTCATATCATGGCTGGAAAATGAGACTAAGTGAAGAAGAATTCGCAACTTGGAAAAAAAATCAGAGAAAACATTGTCTCTACTTTGATGGGGCTTCAAAACATAATCCTAGGAAGGCAAGGGCAGGGAGAATAATTCTTGATCCAGATGGGAAAGAAAAGGTTACATATGAATGGGGACTTGGAGAAGTCTCAAATAATAAGGTTGAAGCCTACAGCCTGTTAATGGGAACAATAATAATCAAAAAAATATTGATACAAGACCCCATTATAATAGGAGACTCAGCCATAATAATTGAGGCAATGGCTTGTCACAAAATTCCCAACAATGAATTCATGAACAGAGTATACAGGAGAATCAGGAAGAATTTAGAAGGCTTTGGAGATGTGATCTTCAGACATGTTTTGCGAACTCATAACCAACAAGCAAACTATTTTGCTAAGCAAGCAATGAAAAGAACTTAAGGGAGTGTTCGGGAAAACAAAGAGGAATATCACACCTATGTCCCAGAAGTTCCTCCAAAAGATAATAAGCATCAATCCTCCCAAAAAAAAGGAACAGCGAGCATTCCTAAAAGAAATTAAAAAAAAAAAAAAACAGTAAGATCTCAAAAGAATATCATTGCAAATATAAGTAAAAGGTCATGAGAATACGGAGGAAAAATCAAAGAAGATCAAAAAATCGCAATTGTTCTTGCAGCAAGGACGATTGTGATCATGTTCACAGGAAACACGAAGCAACCCATTCTATCAATGAAAGCCCTCGAATAGCTCCCAGCTTCTACAAATATATGGGGAATTGTAACATCTCCCATAGCTTCATCCCCAGGCAAATATGTTTGCTTCAATCGCCCCTCATATCGCCTGCTCAGCTACAAGCATCCCCACCTTCTCTAAATTCCATCTCGTTTTCTTTTCACTGCCCACAAGCTCAGCATTTCAACTCCTCCTTCAAGCTTACAGCCATCTGTGATGTGCAAACCTCCAGCCACCAACCTCACTCCTCCACTAGTGACCATTTCCACCTCTTTACCTCCTCCCCCTCAGCACCTCTCCTCCCTGTCTTCCACACTCGGGAACGCCAAGCAGTAAGCAAAAGGAACAGTAATCAACCGAAGCCAGCAGAGAGAACAGCCAATAGAAGGAGCAACACAACAACAGAAGGAAAAGCAAGCAGCTCAAGGGGAAAAAGAAGGAAGTAAACCAAATGGAATTTAACCCAATAGAAAAGGCAGCAAGGAATGATGGATGCCCAGCATGAAAAGTGAATGAATTTATGATTAGTAGACTCCAAGAAATGTTGAAAGACACCAAGTCTGAAATGAGAATGGAGTATAGCTACCATAAGAGGAACATGGAAATTCAAAAAGAAGAGATCATGGCACTCAAAAACAATTGCAAACATTTAGAGGAGGCAGTTACATACTTTAAAACCAACACCATGAACCAAGAAGGTGAAAACTCTATTTACTATGACAAGAAGAATCAGCCCTCTCAAGAGCAATCAGTCTACAAACCATGAAAAAATACCAGAGAATCAATGTTATGTAAATTTTCTTTACTAGTAGGACAATATGTTAGACAGTGTTCAAGAAAAGCTACAGAAATCTATGAATTTTTTAATATAAGCACAAAAGAAGGGACTGCGTTCCCAACACATTCTCATTGCTTAGTTTCCACTTATGCTACAGTCGATTGTAATAGGAGCTTGCTCCATCTCAGCTTTTGGTAATATATCCACTACCTGATCTTGTTAAAAAAAAATTAGATGATCAACACAGTAATGCTAGTTAGATGCCAAAATACTTAAGAGATAGGAAGATACTCCAATGTTAATTAAATTTCAATGCCCAAAGTAACTTAAACCAACCAACAAGATTAGAAGATTGGAGCTTATATGTGTAAGTGCTTATTGAGTGATTTTAATGCTAAGTTAATGATCTTAGAGCTAACACAAGACAAGTAAATGTTAGATTCCAATAGCACAAATCCTCTCCACACTGAACTAATTAGAACATGAAACAATGAGAACCACTTATGTAACTTATAGTTCATTGTTAAGCTAGATTTAGATCCATGAAATGACAAGCATGTAGGAACCAAATATGAGAAATGAAACACCTAATGACTTGCCAAGTGAATATATGAGATGACCAACCCTCTTATGATGTATTTTTTATTGTTATATCAAATCTTAAATCAGTGATGACAGCAATAAGAAAAGTATGAAAATAGTGAGCTATCAACACAATAATTTGTACCCTAGAACACCAAACAAATTCTAGATGCCAAAACAAGTTTGCCAAACTAAAATTTTGAGTTAACAAGCACCCTTTGTGATGTGGCTTCAGATTATATTAGAACTGATCAGACTTTTATGCAGAGATATCATTCATGAAATTAGTTAGAATTATTCCCAAGAAACAATGCCCAATTCAAAAAATGACTAGTAAACTTATACCATGAATTTCTTAGTGCATTTAGGCAATTTGTATATGAATTTTAAGGAGCTTAGATTAAATTTAATCAGTGTTATGAATGTATTCAGAGAGATGTAGAAAATAGTGAGAAAAAATAGGGTTTGGGGATCAAACCCTTGGCCTCTATGCCTATAAGAAATTGGCCCAAATTCTCCAAAAAATTTCCAATGAGTATGCCACCTAAAAACACAATTTTTTTGTCAATTTCTCTACAAAACCCACCAATGAATTAGCTTCAAAAATTAAATCACCAATGAGGGCAAGGCTAGGGAAAATTAAGGCCAAGAAGAAGGGTAAAAGGGAAGGGAAAAGACTTAAATAGGCCTGCGGCTAGTGTTATATACCTAGGGGGGTAATATGGGGTACCGAGGGAGGTACCCAAGGTAATAATCTAATAATGGGATGGGCCATAGTAATAAATAAGGTGGTTAGCCCATGTCATGTAAGGGACCACAAGTAGTTAATAATAATGTAAGGGCCCATGGTATTAGTTGATGGTATGAGGAAACCATGGTAATGATGCATGGTATTGTATGTATGAGGCCTATATAGAGGCTAGAGACTCCACATGGAGAGATATGAAGAGAAGTATTCTTGTATGAACAGGCATATGGCTTGTGGAGTGTTGTCCTTCCTTAAGGAGTGAATGTATGGTGTTGCCCTACCTTAAGGGTTTGATCAATAAAGAATCATTTCTAGCTTATTTCTTGGGTTTATTTGCATAATCTTATATTTTCATATCAGATCTATAATATTCTTGCGTTAGATCTACAACAAGTGGTATCAGAGCTACAACAATTGGATTTATCTTTCCCTTAGAAGCATTGGGAACCCATGGTGATTGATTCATGGTGTTTGTTTCTAGTTTGTTCTTTCGATATTTTGTGAATTGTTTGTGCTTGAATTGTAGTTTTGATTATGTCTGGTGCATGACGATGCCACTTTGTTTGTGATGTTGTATTGCTATTGGTTTTCCATGTTTTTCTTCTCGTTTACTTCTTGTTCTTTCCTTTTATGTTTTGAGGGTCTTGGGAATTGGTTGGAGAAAGAGGAAGTCAAGGAGATTGGGGAGAGTTGAATGAAATCCAACAAGTAATGTAAGACCCGAATGACTCTTAGTGCATGAGTAAAGCACAGTTAAAGGCCATAATATGGCAGTCAGTTGGATTGTTTGGTTCCATTGGGATAAATGGATGGTGACAAGACAACCATGAGAAAGGTAACATGAAAGTTAGAGTGAATGGATATGAGGTATCATATGCCTTGGCTATGTTGGGAACTATTGTTCTCAATGTTATGCATGTTGTGCATAGATACAAGAAGTTCTCTTAACCTTGACCTTATGATATCTGGTAAGTGTTGTGATTACAATTATGTTGATGCCTATATATGTATATATGTATGTATGTATGTCTTTGTCTGGCAGGGTCATCAAGGATCATGGTTATTATATGCTAATGTTTAGATGTATACATGTATGCATGTATGTCATTGTTTGACAGAGTCATCAGGGATCATTCTTGTCGAGGAATGATTGCTTATGCAAGTGAACGACATGAAGATGTTCTTGGTTTACAAGGAATCAAGTGGGCAGAGTATCCCTGATAGATCTATGAGGTTAGTATCTTATGAATATGAATTGATATTATGTGTTTATACTATTCCTATATTTATGTTATGGCAAGTAACACTGAAGGATACATCAACAAAATGAAAGAAGTGTGATCCCCGACATGCTGGGACAAGCATGGATAGTGGAAAGGTACTAGAATCTAGGCTACTTGGTAGAGTCAGTGTGATCTCTGGATGTGTAGTACCATTGTTGTATATGCAGTGTTGTATATATGATGTTGTGTACATGTTGTGTACATGTTGTATATGCAACGTTGTGTACACATGGTTTTGTGTACATGTTGTATATGTGGTGTTGTGTACATATGATGTTGTGTACATGTTGTATATTAAATGTTGCGTATATATGGTGTTGTGTACACGTTGTATATGTGATATTGTATACATATGGCGTTGTGTGTATGTTGTATGTGTGGTGTTGTGTGCATGTTGTATATGTGGTGTTGTGTACATATGGTTCAATGTGCATGTTGTACATGTGGTGTTGTATGCGTGTGGTGCTAAGTACATGTGGTGTTGCATGCATGTGGTGATGTGTACACATTGTGCAGGTGGTGTTGTGTACATGTCGTGCATGTGGTTTTATGTACATGTAGTTTTGTGTACACATTGTACAGGTGGTGTTGTGTACACATTGAGTAGGTTGTGTTGTGTACATGTGGTGCTATGTACACATTGTGTAGGTGGTGCTATGTACATGTGGTATTATGTACATGTCGTACATATTGTGGTGTGTAGATGTGCTATTGTGTTACGTGTATTGTGTAGTCAATGTATCGTGACGTGTGTATTCGTTGTGTTGTACTCTGTGTATGTATATGTATTGTGTTGTACACCAGGTGTAGGTATATGTGTTGTGTTGTACACTGGGTGTAGGTGTATGTATTGTGTTGTACACCGAGTGTAGGTGTAAGTGTTGTGTTGTACATTGGGTGTAGGTGTATGTGTTGTGTTGTACACTGGATGTAGGTGTATGTATTTTTTGGTACATCGTGTGTGGGTGTATGTTTTTTGATGTACATTGTGTGTATGGGTACATGATTGAAGAGGAGAGAAGGCACTTGGTGCTTTCTGGGTTTGGAAATCTATTCGATGTGTGTGCAGAAATGACAAGGAACAAATGTAGAAGCAAGGACCAATTAAAGGATAAGTATCAATACTTTATTTCAGTTTTATTATGCATGTGTTCTATGACTCCGATTTATGATGGTTACATGTGATTTATGACTCTACTTAATGATTGTTTTGTTTTGAGCTAATAGAATGTGATATGTTTATACATGATGCTTTGATCAGAGAGCTAGTTTGACTTGTTGTGATAGGAAGTAAACAAAATTGCAAGTGTACCTTATTGATGGACCATCAATGAGGTATGATTTGAATTTATTTCAATTCATTTTGAATCTAATGATAATTATGTGCTTGGTATAGGAAAGCATGGAAAATTCCCAGTTGGGTGGTTGAAATGGTCGGTTTGGCTGGTTGAAACTGACTACAAGAATGTTAGGAGCAGTAGTGAAAGGAATTGGAACATGCAAGAATAAGTTGGTAAAGCACTTCAGGAGCAGTGTTAGGTCTCTATAATACTAGTGATTCCCCCATTACTATTGTCGTTGTATCCCTTATTAATATTATTGTGCCCCTATTGTCCCCATATTGTTATTATTATGCCCCATAGAATCCCTCTATTGTTATTTTTGTGCCTTTATATTATTATTGTTAGGTCGGATTGGTTATATTTTGACCCCTTAGACTCCTACATATAGAAAGGAGGTTTTGTCATTTGAATCATCCAAGAATTGTTCATTTTTGTAATATAAATGAGGTTGCCCCCTCAAAGAGGCTGAATTATATGGCATTGATCTATCTTTTCTATCCTTTTGTGAGTTGGTTTCATAACATTTGGTATCAGAGCTTTGGATTCTAGGGTTTCATTGCTCTAAATAGGTCATCGTGGCATTTGCATTATAACTTTTTTCTTCCACGTTTCAGATGCTAAAAAAAAACCATTTGGGTTGAAATCATTTTGAACCTAGGGTCCAAATTTCAGAGCTTTTTGTGCTATATTTGTGGATATATGATCTGAGGAAGTTGGCCTTTTTGCATACTCCCGAATTACATTCCAAACAGGTGACCTGGGGAAAATAGTCATAAATTTTGTTTTGGGCATCACATTGAAATTTCACAAGAAGTTACAAAAAGAGGATGGACTATAGTTTCCTGTGTATATTTTTTAGATCCTAAGGTAAAAACAGTGACACGTGACACTTCATACAAGTTTGCTCTTCTAAAAAGGTATATAATCAGGTCATCTTGGGAGATTGTGCATAACTCTTTCTTGGAGAATCTAAATTCGGTCAGACTGGTGGCATTGAAAAGAGGACACAGAGGGCTATGGCAGGTCGCAATTTCAGAACTGGAAGATCTGAAATTACAAAGATACATCAGATGAAATATCGAGCTCCTACAAAGTGAAAAAAAGTGTGTAGATTTTTTTAAATTTTTGCATAAGCTTGGTTTGAAAAATTAGTTTGAAGGAATTCAAAGGGCATACTGAAGCATTATTATCAGTAATTGATGCCCCAAAGAAAGAAAATGGAAACACCTAGTAAGAAACCTGAAATCTCTAATGTGACTCATGAAGAAGAGGAAGAAATGCAACATGATATATCAAAATTATGAGACCAAGTGCAAGAAATCTCACTCGCACAAAAAGTAACAGAATCTAAGATGGATGGTTTAAAGAAAGATGTAGAAGCTAAGATGTATGGCGTGGAAGTTAAGATGAATGGTTTATAGAAAGGCATGGAAGCTAAGATGGATGGTTTAAAGAAATGCGTAGAAGCTAAGATGAATGACGTGGAAGCTAAGATGGACGACTTGAAGATAGATTTGAAGACAGATTTGAAGACATACATGGAAGATTTGAAGACATGCATGGAAGATTTGAAGATATATTTGACAAAGTTTCTACAAGAAATGCTTACTAATGACGAAAGGGTAGTAAAGGAAACTCATGATGAAAACAAAATAAATGTTAATCATGATTTCATAGACTCTAACATTGGATCGAAGAATCACCATGTTCCAAATATCAATATGAGGAAGTTTAATGGTAAGGATCCTGGAACATGGATACTACAAATGGAGCAATTTTTCGATCTCCATAATGTGCAAAACACACAAAAGGTACGTATTGCAACTTTATATTTGGAACCAAATCAGTTTATATGGTATCGATGGCTTTGCTCTCATAAACAAATTGTCACTTGGGCAGATTTTACGAAAGAAATGATAGCACATTATGAGGATACAAAAAGCAAAACTTTTTTTAGCCAATTGATAAATCTCAAACAAAAAGTTTCAATGAGGGAACACATTGAGGACTTCCAAAAATTGAACATAAGTGTAAAATATATTCCAGAGGAGCATAGGATTGATGTGTTCATAGGGACTTCAAAGGATAATATCCAACATGAGGTTCGCCTTTGGGAACTTGATTCATTGGAGAAGGCATTCAGGTTAGAAAGAAAATGGAAAGCAAAATTATGGCAACCAGGAAGCCTACCACTCACAACTATAAAGATGGAAGTGTTGTTGCCCCTAGCCTTCCACAACCTACAAGGCTGACACCACAACAATTGGAAGAAAAAAGAGAAAAAGGGCTTTGTTACAGTTGTGATAGCAAATATACTAAAGGTCATAAGTGTGATGAGAAGAAATTATTCTACATAGATTGTGAAGAGGAGGAAGAAAAGGAACAAGAAATTTCAAAAGAAGATGATATACTCCAGGAACAAACCCTAGATAAAGAAGAAATGAAACTGACCATATCTTGTAATGCATTGGCTGGAATTACCACTCCTCAAACTATCAAGATAGAAGGACATATCAAGAAGAAAAAGGTAATAGTGTTGATTGATTCAGGAAGTACCCACACTTTTATTCATTGTAAGGTAGCAAAAGGATTGAATTGCTTCCTATATCCAGCACCAAAGTGTCAAGTGATGATTGCAAATGGAGGAACGATAAATTTCTCTGGAAAGTGTCATAATATCAAGCTATCCATGGGAGAATATGTATTCATTAACCCAATGCTTTCCATTCCAATGGGAGGTGTTGATGTTGTACTAGGAGTCTAATGGCTACAATCCTTGGGTACAAT
>APFE031745465.1:143353-171654 GCA_000404065.3 Pinus taeda
CCCCCCCCCCCCCCGGTTCACTACGTAGGTTAGTCATGGAAAGAATATAACACAACCCAACAATATGTGGTATGGGCGCAGCCATCCATAGCAGAGTACATAAGAATCTAGATCCAAGGTATGGACGCAGCCATCCAGGGAGGATCGATAAATAGACTCAGGCATGGTCGTAGCCATCTAATGAATGAGTCATGTAATAATCATAATAATCCACAAAATTGTAGCCTAGATCCCAACAGACAAAATCTAGGGTCTTGTGCTCCATCTTGATCCGAACAAAGTACAAGTTCAAGCATGTGAATATAGGAGTCGAAGTCGAAGATGCAAGAACATTGCCTAATTACCAACCAATGATGAAAATTGTTAACGGACACGAGAGGTCCCACCAATAATGACAATGGCCCTCAAGGTACTATAGGTACAATCTACGGAGTGCAAATCAGTGAGCTGGTGTCAAACACCTGTAGAATCATTTGATTGGAGGCCAATGATGAAAACCTCGCATCGAACGCGAAGAACCTGCCATTGAGGCATGCAGGCTCCAAGGCACCAAAAGGGTGTCTCTAGATCAACTTCCTAGATAATGAGCTGAATTCGACACGAAGTGACCTTGATCGAAGGTGGGCCATAGTGTTTCCCACATCATTGACACGAGATAGAGGAGGATAATGTTTTTGTGAATCAGGATTATATGAGTTATCAAAGGGAGGTTGATATTTCGCGGAGGTCAACTTCTCTTGAACATATCGGCGGCATGACAGTGGACTTGGCAGTATTTGACATCAATCGATCAGAGGTCATGGTGACAAGACAAAGAGCAGATGAGAGGTCAAATAGGATCACCCAAACCCACGGAGGCAAGTGAAAAATGGGATGAGATGTCCCCACCCAGACACGAATACAGACAAGTGCCATGTTCAAGAGCGACATACTGCCGACATGACAATGATTCTGGTTCTATTTTCCCTACCATTTATGTCGAGTACCCCAGTTATTTTTATTAACAAGCTTGACGGGGATAACATATGCTTGTAAAACGTCCTTTCGACGGAATCCAATGTCATCAAGTTTTAACGAGTCTGACAAAGGAAGAACTCGGTGTCTTTTCATGTTTAGAGAGTTTGAAAAGACAGCAAAAAAGTAAACTCCAGGGGTGTCCTTTTTTGTAAAGTTGTGTCTCTCGAGCCCAAAAACGTATAAAACAATGCTCAAAAGAACCGCCCGACCATTACGATTGAGGAGTACTTTTCATGATTAGTGACTTCGACCTAAAAAAGTAAAAAAGCGACCGAAATCACATCACTTCGTAACTGTTAACGAGCCTGAAACGATAAGGGCCCGACAATCTTTTCATCTTTACACATTCATAAAAGAGCTTAAAGGCGACTGCCTCTTATTTATGTTTAACGAGTCAAGGGGAATAACTCGGAAATCTTTTTATCTTTAAACGGTCAGAAAAGAGCTGCAAGCAGACCTCCATTTTTATTCTCTTTAACGAGTCAAAAAGGGAAAAAATACTCGGCAATATTTTCATATTTTACGAGTCAGAAAAGAGCTTAAAGGTGACTCATCCTAGAGGAACGAGTGGTATAAAGGGTACCAACTAGTTCCGGCATAAGTTCGCATGCCCCCAGCATAATGACGCAAAACAAGGTACATGCCCCCCAAACTTCATTGCATTCAACAAAGTGGATGGAATGAAGGTTCACTTTCGAGATCTTAGAAAGACTCAACTTGTATTTTACGAGATCTTAATCAAAAGACTCGAGTTGGAAAGGGAGTTGTTTCATTTTTTAATGAGGTTGACACAGTAAAAGAACTATCCTCATAACCCTTGTTTCATTTTTTAACGAGCTTGACACAAGATCAGGAACTATGCTCGACCAAACCCAGTTTCATTTTTTAAGGAGCTTGACATAGGAAAGTGAACTATGCTCCAACCAGACCTAGTTTCATTTTTTAAGGAGCTTGACAGAGGAAAGCGAACTATGCTCTGACCAGACCTAGTTTCATTTTTTAAGGAGCTTGACATAGGAAAGCGAACTATGCTCCGAACGAACTTCATCATAATGAACAGGAAGTCGTTGCTTCCAAGAGTGCTACTCTCAATGGGAGGATAACATCTTGGAATTCATGACCCAATGCCCCTAGGACACTATGCACGACGGCAGCATCACTGGATACAGGCATGGGATAAGTAGCCATGTAGTTGACCTGCGGTGGGGCAGATACAACTAGTGGATAAAAACCAAGAGGGGATGACAACTGCGCAGGAGGCACCGGGGGACTAAAGAATGATAATTGATCTATAGTCATGATTCTTCCATCGTGTGGAAAGCAAACCACACGGAAAAGTGAAGAGACAAGGGCCCCCATGGCATAAACATAGTCACGGCCAAGGAGAAGACTGAAATATAAAGCACCTTGGGTAACTAGTATGTCTATATAAACGGTTTTGCCTCCCAAATTAATAGGGAACTTCGGAAGGATCCCTAATGGTTGACTGGTTCCTCCGTCAAATGCCAACAGATTTTGTGCGACCGCCACAAGCTGTGGGGAGCCCAAAGCTTGCCAAGTAGTGGAAGGCATAAGACTGACAGATGCACCCTCATCCAAGACAGTGCCAGGTACTATCTTATCATAGGCATGTACTGTACTCTAGAAAGTAACATGGGATGGAAGGCGGAAAGCAGTCAGGTGACTCCAGTTGAAGGAAACGACTGAACTACTTGGTGGGGGAATCGTATGATTGCCCCCTACTCCGAAGAAGGACTCTCGGGATCAGCTGGGATAGGAGAGTCATTTTTGGACTCAGGAGAATCTGACGAGACAAGAAGAACATGAGCATGACACTCTTCCGAAATAGAGTGATCAACAGGTGGTGAATCCGAGTTGACACTCTCTCCGACCAATGGTTGGTCCCGAACAGGCTTAGCACAGCCAGGTTTGGAAAGAGGAGGATGGACAAGAGAAGGATCTAAATCAATCTCTTTGTCGACAGTGAGAGGATCTGAAGAGAGCCTCTGATAACCAACGGGGAGTTGGGGTAAAGAAGTTGTAAGACTTTCCAAAATAGCGAAAGCTTTATCCATGAGCGGACAAAGGTGAAGGAGATGGTTGCCTTCACATAGTCTATAGGGGAATTGAATCTTCCCGTTCTTCTTACCGTTGCCAGTTGATAAGGTAGCATCGCTATGAGCTTCAGAGGATGATGAGGGGCAAGCCGAATCGCAAGACCATACTTCCAAGATCTTGGGAATGCCAGGACAATCACTAAGAAGATGGTCATCCTTGCACAATTTATAAGGAAACTTGACCTTCCGCGGAGGAGCAGAAGGTGGCCCGACCTGAGATGTACTCAGAGCAGTAGTTGCACTTTTAACCTCTCGCTTATGAGACTTCTTCTTCTTCGTCTCCTTGTTCTTCTTAGCCACCTAGTTACTTGAATCCAGACTTTCACCAGGCGAAGTAGAAGATGAGGACGTAGAAACAGGCGAAGAAGGGGAGAGGTCCACCTTGGAATCAACATGATCTTGTTCGGGTGGAGGAACGGATTGACCAGTAACTGAGACACTAGGGACCACGAAGGTTGAGAACAACCAAACAGGCAACCCAATAGTTAACCCAGGAAGGGACAACGTTGCCATGTAAGGAGCACCAATATTCCCAAAAGCAGGAAAATGACCAGGATTCCCATCAGAGGGGATTCATGGGTTGGTGGACGCTGCAAAAGTTGCCATCAAAACTGAAAATCGCACATGGGGCTGAAAAAGAGTCAAGACACACAACCAAACGGCCAACAAATAGAATCTAACAGGGTGTGTGATCGCAGGTGATTTAATGTTTAAGACACAAGGACATAACTTGACCTTTTCATCTTTAAAGAGTCAAGAAAAGGACAAAAAGATGACTCTAGTCGCCTTCGAATGTTTAATGAGCCTGAAGTGACAAATGCTCAGATGAGCCTTTTCTTTTAGGGAGTCCGAAAAGGATCAAAAGTGACGAATCTGGAGAACTAGGCAAAAGGTTTACCAGACAATCCGTAAAACTACATATACACCTTGGCAATCGTATGAAAACCAAGGAATTTCAATACGGCAGTCAATCTTCCTGAATGTTGTGTTCGGTGCGTTACTGGTCATAAGGTGGCAGACACGACTTCCTATGGATAAAGGATGATAACCTAGTGGGGTCTCCCCATATACTCGACGGTACGTGGGAGCACAATTCCATACTATACCACTATTGAGTCACAGAAGGAGGAATCACCCAACCTTGAGTGGAAACAAAAGTGACTAGGTTTAACGACGCCGGAGCATGTCTCTAGCCTAGACCTCTAAATAGTGTACATTATGTTCCAATGCATTGTTAGATTCATTCAGTTCATTTTAAAGTTTATCTTGGATTATGTTTCAGTTTTCAGGCCTTACCGTATGTAATGTCTCAAAATTTCCTAAGTGCAAGCTATATGCCACAGTATATCATTTTATTTGATGAATGCTAACTATAAGAGAGTTGAGAGCTTTCACACAAACAAAATGATCATAAAACAACCAACGATATCTCTAATGCAACTAATGGAAATTAAAAAAAAAACCTTTTCTTCAAAGTCACTAATCACTAATAACAACGAAAAGCTCTAATTCACATTAACTAATGAAAAGCAAAAGAGATTTTTTTTTAATGTTAAAGGCAAGATGCACTAAACAAACTTTGAGAAATGATAATAGAGAGAAAAAATAAGCAAATTTCACTCAATGCAAGCACAATCAGATCCCTAAATGACAAAGTAGTCCTTCAAAACCGAGAAAAGTCCCAAAGACACAAATGAGTCATGTAATCTAGGCCCAAAGCGAAGCAAAGCAGAATTCAAGTGAAAAAAGGGTAAGTCACTCAAATAATGCAATGAAATGATTAACAACCACTGAACGAGTGCAAGGGAGCAATCAAAAAGTCAACTGGACTAATAGAAGACCAAAGACTCCTAAGGAAGGCTCGACACACAAAGCCACTAGATGCCCTAGGGGTAAAAACATGAAATCGATAGAAAATGGCAAACAACCAAAGGATGAAGGTTAAAACCAGTCAAACAGGACTCCAACACACTCAAGCAGTCGAGAAAAAATAACCAAAATTAAAGACCAAGCTCAGAAGGCTTAAAATCAAGTGAACCCTAGCAGTCCCCAGGCCTGGCACGACTATCAGGTTGAAACTAGCGCCTTTTAAGGATTGGCGCGAGTAGTACATTGACAAGTAACGCCAATTGGCGTGACTGTCAGGCTGAAACTAGCGCCTTTTAAGGATTGGCGCGAGTAATACATTGACAACTAGCGCCAATTAGCGTTGCTGTGCCAAAATGAAAAATAAGCAATCCAAAACCAGGCCAACGATAACCAGGTAAACCAGGAAGAAAAAAATAGCAAAAGAACCCAGCCCAAAAGGTTGACCAAGCAAGAAAAAAATCAAGAAACAACCAAAAAGGCAAGACAAGCTCCCCAGTGGAGTCGCCAAATTGTTGAGGAGGTAAATCCCCTCTGCGGACAAAGGCGATCCCTACTAGCCCAAACCGGGTCTAGCAACAATCATACAACGCTACAGCGCAAGTTCCTAATTGCAAATTAAGGGACTAGTGATGAAGGCCTACCTGGATTCCAATGCTAGTGTTTGTAGAAGAGGTGGTGCTCTCGTTCCTTTGCTCCGGCAGATCATAATCCCCACGATCTCTGTGAATGGACACCTGCACATACAAGAAACGACACAAACACAAACATAAAATCCAGCAGATACAACTATATATCAGTCAGAAAGGATATAACTCATCATCATCATCACAAATAACAATAAGAGTGGAACCATAACCAATAGTCGTATATTAATAATTCATCAAAGAAGAATACAACCAAAGTTTGACGCTAGATTCTCCTTTGGTTGGGTAGTCAGCAGCACATGTCTTGCAAAGCTTGTTGGGAATAGGAACAAGCCTCTCTCTCTTTGGTTATTGGACAAGAATCTCCTTACTTGGATTTAGCCTTATGGGAATGAAGAAGGCTCTTGCAGCATGAAGCTCTTGGAAACTTGACATTCTCAATCTCTGTAACTCTGGAACTAGCTTGCCAAGGAAAATGGACAAGCTTTTATAGATGGAGGAATGGGAGTTGGGATCATCCACAATAATCATGGGATTGGCCATATCATCAAGGAAGCTTCCATGAGAGGTGGCAAACCACTTCCTCTCTATGGAAATCCGTGGCTGAACCACCCAACTCAAAATAGATAGCAGTCCGGGAATTTGTTAGGACGAAACTTCCGCCATTTGTTTGTTAAAAAACACCTCTGATTATGGTTGGTGCGGGTGCGACTCTATGACAGAGAGCCAATTGGTGCACCCTCTTTGGAGGATTTCCCCTCTTGGCACGAGGGCTGCACTATGGAACCGCG
Source organism: Pinus taeda (assembly GCA_000404065.3). Lineage (NCBI taxonomy): Eukaryota > Viridiplantae > Streptophyta > Pinopsida > Pinales > Pinaceae > Pinus > Pinus taeda. Next base: position 149,792 of record APFE031745465.1, read on the forward strand.
CCAATGGAAAAAGAGATATTTTTAAGGTATTTTTATCAGGAGACGCCTTCAGGGCAAACAAAGTTCAAGTTCAAGGGAATTCAATGCAATTGTTTGTAGGCCATGTCACTTCTCATAGGTTCCGGAATGAGTCCTCCAAGATACAGGAGAGGGGTAGCAGGGACGGTGACAAATTGTTGTGTAACATTGATGGTATACTAATCTACAGCAAGTCTTGGAAGGATCATGTTGAACATGTTGATAAGGTGCTCAAACTACTGAAGGAGAAACAATTATATGCAAAAAGATACAAATGTTTCTTTGGAGTACAAGAGGTGGAATATCTGGGTCATATTGTATCTCAAGAAGGTGTTAAGGTAGACCCTAGAAAAATTAAAGCCATTAAGGAATATAAAATCCCCACACCCATAAAGCATATGCAAGGATTTCTCAGGTTGACAGGGTATTATCACAAGTTTGTTAAGAATTATGGGAGAATAGCAGCACCTTTAACAACATTATTGAAGAAAGATGCATTTTCATGGACTCCAAAAGCAATAAAGGCCTTCGAACATCTTAAAGAGGCAATGTGCCAAGCACCAGTCTTAGCTACACCAGACTTCACAAAAACCTTTATTGTGGAATGTGATGCTTCAGGAAATGGAATTGGTATTATCTTAATGTAAGATGAAAGACCCATTGCTTTCGAAAGTTGTCCAATCAAGGGAAAGTATTTACACAAAGTTATCTATGAGAAGGAAATTTTGGCAATACTACATGCACTTAAGAAATGGTGACCCTACCTAATGGGAAGACACTTCAAGGTAAAAACTGATCATGATAGTCTTAAATACTTTTTAGAACAAAGATTATCCTTTGAAGAGAAACAAAAATGGGTCACAAAGATGTTGGGTTATGACTATAAAATCATCTACAAAAAAGGAAAGCAAAATGCTGTGGCAGATGCACTCTCAAGAAAGGATGAGGATGTGGAAGCATTATTGCGCCATTTCTATTATCCAACCATATTGGATAAATGAAGCAAGGGAGGAATGGAAGAATGAAGAAGAAGTGTGGGCACTTATTCGAAAGTTACAACAAGATTCCAATACATCTGATACATTTAGCTGGAAAAATGATTTGTTATGGTACAAAGATTGCTTAGACCTCTGTAAGAATTCCTAACTCAAACAAAAGATTCTTATGGAATTGCACACTCCTCCCTTAGGAGGGCACTCGGGATTTTTAAAAACTTACCACAGGGTTAAGAAGGAATTTTTTTGGGATGGCCTTAAATCATATATTCAAAAGTTTGTGGCAGAATGTTTGGTTTGCCAACAAAATAAAGTTGAAACAATTAAGACCCTAGGTCTATTACAACCTTTATATGTTCCAAGACAGCGTTGGGAGGAGGTTTCAATGGATTTTATCACCCAAGTCTGAAGGAAAGAGTGTCATATGGTGGTAGTTGACAGACTTACCAAGTATGCACAATTTTGTGCATTATCACATCCATTTAAAGCCAGTACAGTTTCTGTTGCATTTATGGAAATAATTCAAAAGCTACATGGAAACCCAAAGAGTATTGTAAGTGACAGAGATCCCATTTTCACTGGAAATTTTTGGACAGAATTACTTTCTTTTCTTGGTACTCAGTTAGCTCATATCTCATCTTATCATCCTCAATTTGATGGGCAAACTGAGATAGTAAACAAATGTTTCGAAGGATATCTTCATTGCTTTGTATCTGATAAATAGACACAGTGGGTCAAATGGTTGCCTCTAGTTGAATGGTGGTATAACACTTCCTTCCATACTACAGCAAAAATGACCCCATTTATGGCACTTTATGGATATCATCCACCATTCATCACATCATATTTAAGAGAAAATTCCAAGGTTCAAGCAGTGGAACATCACATCGAGCATCAACAACAAGTTCACCAACTCTTAAAGGATAACCTCACGTTGGCGCAGAATACAATGAAACAACAGGCAAATCAACATCGCAGTGAAAGAAGTTTTGATGTAAGTGACTGGGTATTCCTATGGTTACAATCATATAGAAAAATGTCCCTCAAGCAAGCTAAGAAGGATAATAAATTATCACCAAAGTATTATGGTCCGTACAAGGTGTTGCAAAAGATTGGTACTATGGCATTCAAATTGGAGCTTGCTATAGCTTCTCAAGTGCACCAAGTTTTCCATGTTTCATGTTTAAATAAGGCTATAGGTGACAAGCTCCCAGTTCAAACAATATTGCTAGAACTTGACGAGGAAGGAAAAATTACAATGGAACCGAAAGCAATCATAGAAACAAGAACTCGACAGCTACAAAATCAATTAATTTCAGAGTATCTCATCAAGTGGAAGAACTTATTGGCTAAAGATTTCACATGGGAGGATGAGAATTTTATACAGAAGCATCCAGAACTACTCAAGCATTGAGGACGCCACTTTTTTGAAGGAGAGGTGCACGTTAGGTCCCTATAATACTAGTGATTCCCCCATTACTATTGTCGTTGTATCCCTTATTAATATTGTTGTGCCCCTATTGTCCCCATATTGTTATTATTGTGCCCCATAGAATCCCTCTATTTTTATTTTTATGCCTTTATATTATTATTGTTAGGTCAGCTTGGTTATATTGTGACCCCTTAGACTCCTATATATAGAAAGGAGGTTTTGTCATTTGAATCATCCAAGAATCATTCATTTTTGTAATGTAAAGGAGGTTGCCCCCTCGAAGAGGCTGAATTATAAGGTATTGATCTATCTTTTCTATCTTTTTTGTGAGCTGGTTTCGTAACAAATTGTGTAAGGAAATAGGAGGAAGTAGGAGGCCTATTTTGGCTAAGTACTGGCCAGAGTAGAGTCAGGAGGAGATGAAAATTTCCATACAGATTGAGCTTCAAGCATTGAATTTGTCATTGTCATTGATCATTGTTCTTATATGATGTAATACAAACAAAGGAGGGGATTTTCCCATTTGGGCTCCCAAGTAAAAACTTCTTGCATTGTGATTGAATGATTGCATGTGTTTCTATTGTCAGTTTTTCTTCCGCGGAATTTAATAGAAGAAATTTGTGTCTATTGATTTCAGTGGAATTTCCTTAGCAACTGCAAAATTCAAGTTATTTCTACATGGTATCAGAGCTATTGAAAACTACATAGAAACCAATTCTCTAATCATCTGTTGAAGAAATTTCAGATAGTAGAGTTTGTGGTGTAGGTATTTCTTCAGTGCAGGAACAATGTATTTCAATGGATTGAGGTTTGAGTATGAATTGGAGCGAAATTCGATTTTTTGTGCTTGGAAATACATAATGGAACTTGTTTTGGATGACAAAGGAGTATTAGAGTACACAAAAATAGATATACCAAAACCAATAGCATCATATGCACAATAATTGGCTCAATGAAAGAAAGATACTACAAAATCCAGGAGGATGATCCTAGAGGGAGTCGAATACCATGTGGTTTTGAATTTGCATGGAAAGGAGATTGGTTATGCAATGTTGAAAACTCTCATAGAGCTATTCGAAATAAACAATTATTCTAGGAAGACGACATTAAAAGATAAGCTCAGGAGCATTTGAATGAATAAAAATGAAACTCTTGTTCAATACCTATCCAAATCCACTCATGTGAGAGATGAAACTAGAAGAGTTGGAGAGACTATGCAACCATATGATCTTGCGAGCTTAGCACTCCTTGGTCTTCCAAAGTCCTGGCACATCTATTAGGATGCAGTTAATGGAAGAGGCAATCTCCCATATTGGAGGAGACTTTGGTATGACTTGGTGCAGGAGGTGATTACAAGAAACACTAAAGATGGAGTCTCATCCACAACTGATGAGGAAGAAAATTTTGTTGTAGCTGGGAAAGAAAATAAATCCAAAGGCAATAGGCCAAAGGCAAGGCGAAACCCATCCAAAACAATGGCAAGAATAAAGAGTAAAATTAAGTGCTTTCATGCCATGAGTATGGACATTATGCAACCAAGTATCTAGGTAAGAAATCCAGTAAGAAGCCTATAGCAGCAGTAGCAGGAGATTCTATCACATCACAATTCGAGTTGTATTTCACCCTCATTGCTTTTATGGAAAGAAATTTTCGAGGTAGTGTGTGGTACTTAGACTCTGGTGCTTCATTTCATATGAAAGCAAATAAGGATTTCTTCAGTAGCTTAGAGGAGAAATACCTACAATTACGCATAGAGCTTGGATATTATGGAAGATATAGTACCAAAAGGATTGACACTATCAACTTTAAGAGGGAGTCAGATTCCCATATTCACTTAAAGAATGTAATTTATGTGCCTAGCTTGAAGAAAAATATAGTTTTTTAGTTTTACTTGAAGATAAGATATGATGTGGTATTTAGTAAAGGGAAGGCCTATCTAAAGCATGTTTCTATTGGACAAGTTAATTAGATTGGTGTTAGGATTAAAAATATCTACAAGTTGGAGGTTGATGCATGTGTTGCATTGAGTAGCAAGGTTGAACATGATCAGAGTCAAGATGTTGGAGAGCTCTGGCATAGACACATGGGACACCTACACCATGTAGTTTTGAAGATAATGCAACATATCACCACTGGACTTCCAAAATGCACCCTTGATCAACATGATGTTTGCAAGGGATGCACTCTTGGAAAATATGTTAAATCCTCTTTTCAGGGCCAAGATTTTAGAGTTGGATCCATCATGGAGTGAGTTCACTCAGATGTGTGTGGACCATTTTCCATAGTCTCAACTGCAAAGCACAAGTATTATGTGATATTCATAGATGAATTTTCCCTCAAATGTTGGATCTATTTCATGAAGAAGAAATATGAGGTTTATTAAAAAAAAAATTGAATTTAAAGCTTTATTTGAAAATGAGACTAGAAAGAAAATTAAATCCCTGAGAAGTGATAATCGAGAAGAGTATGTGTCTAATTCACTCAAATATTTATGTGCCAAGGAGGGTATTAAAAGGGAGTTGATTGCACCCCACAACCCATAGTGAAGTGGGGTTGTAGAGAGGAAAAATATAAGTATCATAGGAGTTTCTAGAGAAATGTTGCATGACCAAGGATTTGTTAAAATTTGGGTACCAAAGGACAAGTGGTTCCCTAAGGCTTTGATCTTTGTTTTAGGGAAAAGTGTCCAAATTTTTTTAACTTTTCTATTAAAGTGACTTTATAAGTGGTAAAGTCAATTTAATTTAAAAGTGAATTTCTAAGTGGTAAAGTTACATTCTAATTTAAAAGTGACTTTATAAGTGGTAAAGTTACATTCTACTTTAAAGGTGACTTTGAAAAAGTGACTATGGAAATAAAAGGCTAAGTGGGACTTTATTTAAGTGCGTGAGTTAAAAAATAGAAAGTGAGAATTAAATGCACATTTATTCTCATCCCTAGATCTAAATGAATCTCAGCCATTAGATCTCAGGGTAACCCAAAAGGTCATTTAGAGAATAAAAGGAGAAGAGAAGAGGAAAAGATCAATTCATTCTTTCATGAGAATTTGGGAGAAAGAGAAGAGAGAGTGAGGAGAAAATTTCATAGTAGTGAGGAAGTGAAGGAGAGCAGCAAGAAGACATTTCAACAAATCTGGGCAACAACATTTATTGGCACACATCCTAAGGAAAAATTGCACAGCAAGAGAAAGGCACAGAAATCGAGGAAGAGGGACAGCAAGTTTTTGGCACATTTTTCGAGACTGTCCGTACAACATTTAATGTTGTTTTATTGCTGTAAAAAAATTTGTTTTGGCTATTTGCTGATTGGCATGATTTTCAAGGTGGAGTTCAAGCATGAAAATCGAGATAAGTTGTAATTTGTGGTTGCTGGAATTTTTACTGTGTATTTCAGTTTCTCTGTAAAATCATTTTCAAAAATAAATAAGAGCTCTCAAATTGGTTTTCCCCAAGAGTTGTAGGGGGTTTTTCTAGAGTCACATTGACCAAAAATCACTGTGTTATTTTCTATGTGTGGCTGTCATAATTTTGTTGTGTTTTATTTCTGCAATTTCAGCAGTTGTGAAATCTCTAATTTGTGGTTTCAGAAAAATATTATCATTTCCAGATTTTAGAATTTTTATCATGCTTGGATTTAAAACTAAATGAATGGAGTGATAAAGAAAACTGATAAGCAGAGTGGGTGTTGAAATTTCTTCATGGTATCGGAGCTTGGTTGGCTGAAAAGTGCAGTTTGGGATAGCAAAGTGAAAATTATAGCAAGCTGATTTTTACACAGAAAACAGAAACCTTTACCACAGATTTGAAAATTTCAATTTGGTAGGACAGTGAAACATGTCTTTGGGTTCGAGAGTTGAAGACAGGTTGGATGGGCAAAACAATTACAGTGCATGGAAGGAGAGAATCCAAAGCATCTTTAAGGAAGCAAAAGTCTGGGGTATTAAGGTAAATACCACACAGAACCCAGTAGTAGTACTTGTTGACCCTATACAATTGGAAAAGTTTAAAAAAAAGAATGCTAAGGCAAAAAGATTGATTCTGGAAGGAATCAAAGACCATGTCATTCCTCATGTGAGAGGAAAGACTTATGCACATGAGATGTGGACAGCCTTGACTAGTCTTTACCAGAGCTCAAATGAGAACAGAAAAATGGTCCTAAAGGAGAAACTAAAGGCCATTAAAATGCCTAAGATGGACAATGTTACAACATACCTCACAACGATCACTTTAGTGAGAGATGAGTTGGCAGTCTTAGGTGAAACCATTGCACCCACTGAGTTGGTGAGGAATGCTTTGAATGGTCTTCCCAAGACTTGGGAGAATTTTGTGGATGGCATTGTTGCATGGGAAAACCTTCCCAAGTGGGAGAAGTTGTGGGATGATTGCATTCAGAATGAGATCAAAAAGAACCATATTGGGGCAGCCAAACAGGTGGAGGAGGATGACAATGTGGCATTGATAGCAAGAGGCAAGAAGGGCGGAGAAAAGAAACAACCTTCCAAGAGTGGAGGCAAAAGAAAAGGTAAAGGAAAGTAGCAGAACAAGGAGAAGGATTGTTCCAAAGTCAAATGTTGGAACTGTCAAAAGTTGGGACACTATGTTGTTGTGTGTCTAGAGAAGAAGAACAAGAAAGGGAAAGACAAACCCATGGTAGCTTCTGCAGAGTTAGAGAGCTTCTCAGAGAGATTTGATCGGGAGTTTGTGTTCATAGCTTGTGAGGCCACGAGTGCAAGATCACCTACCATACAAGTTCATAGGGAGTGTGCATTCCCTGCTACTAGCAGAGCATCTTCTAGCATTTGGTATGTTGACAATGGCGCTTCCCACCACATGACAGGAGTTAGAAAGTACTTCTCAGAGCTTTCAGAGGGTGATACTAATATGGAGGTAGTACTTGGTGATGATAGCATTGTTAGAGAAGTCGGTGTGGGGACATTGACATTTGATAGGGGAACCAAACCTCTCTTGAAAGTGTCAGATGTTCTATATGTGCCTAGAATGAAGAAGAACCTAATCTTTGTCTGAGCACTTGAGGATAGAGGGTATAATGTGTTGTTCAGGAGAGGGCAGGTGCTTATACATCTTAGGGGAACTCTAGCTTCTTCAGCTAGAGAGATTGGTGTGCGCCATGCCAAGGTGTAGAAGTTCTTATTCTAGACCCTAATGGCATTAAGTAGTAGCACCCGAGACAGGACCAACAATAGATCTAGTAGTTCAGAGTTGTGTGAGATTTGGAACCACATGATGGGGAAAATGTATCATGGGGCCTTGAGTACATTGCGGGAGATCACCACTGGTGTGCTAGATTTCAGTTCTTAATATATGCAGAGGATGTGCTATGGGGAAGTTTTCTAGATCCCCTTTTCCCAGTATTGACAACAGAGCGACCAAGATCCTTGACTTGATACATATCGATGTGAGTGGTTGGATGTCTCATGTATCATTGAGTGGCTATGAGTACTATGTTTTATTCATTGATGACCACTCCAGGAAGACCTGGATTTATTTCTTGAAGGCCAAGAGTGAGGTATTCAAGCAATTTCAAGAGTTCAAAGCTCTTATAGAGACCTAGACAGGTACGAAGATAAAGGTCCTCAAGTTGGACAATGGAGGGGAGTATACCCTTGGTGAGTTTGTTGATTTTTGTGTTGAGGCAAGCATTAAGAGGGGGTTCACAGTTCCTTACTACCCCCAACAGAATGGGGTTGCAGAGAGGAAGAACAGATCCATTGTAGGGGCTACCAAAGCCATGCTTCATGATCAAGGGTTACCTTTATTTTTGTGGTCAGAGGCCTGCAACACTGTTTTGTACTTGCAGAACAGGAGTCCACATCATGCCTTGGGGAATGTGACTCTGGAGGAGGATTTTTCTGGAAAGAAGCTTGTTGTTGGGCACTTTCATATCTTTGGGTGCCTTACATATTCCTATGTCCCCAAGGAGAACAAGACCAAGCTAGAGCCCACTGTAGACAAGGGCATCTTTGTAGGTTATAGCGAGACCTCAAAAGCTTATCAGATTTATACTCCTGCGCAGAGGAAAATGGTTATCAGACGGGATGTGAAGTTCGAGGAGGAGAGAGCTTTCAGGAGGTCACGGGAGTTAGAGTATCCAGAGTCACCAGACCCTCAGGAGTAGCTGAGTCAGTCACAGGGATCCAGTGGTCAAGGATCAGGAGGTACGTTGATTACAGTGTCAGGTCCATTAGTGAGAAATGGCTCTTAGAGTCAGGTGGGTGGTTCTTCGGGCAGCATGCAAGGAAGTCTGAAGAGCAGTTCACAGGGTAGTCCATTAATGGACAGTTTGCACGGTACTTCAACATCTACAAGCACAGGTTCAGGCATGAGGTCAATTGACAGGCCTTCAGGAGTTCAAGCTTCTCATGATGATGAGGATTCTTTCACTCTAGTGGGAGAAATATTCTCAGGGAAGAGGAAGCCCAAGTGGCTTCAAGATACCTTGCGTGAGGCCAGATCAATTGTTGGGCCAAAGAGACAGGTTAAAGAGAGTAAACCGCTTGAGTGGTTCTGTAGTTACATGGCATTGGTAATAAGCATTGTTGACTCCAAGCCTTCTTGTTATGACGAGTCAGTCAACCAGTAGGTCCGGAGAGAGGCCATGATGGAGGAGTATTCTTCTATTATTAAGAACGATGTTTGGGAGGTAGTGTCGAGGCCTGAAGATAAATCAGTTGTTACTTCTAAATGGCTCTACAAGATAAAGCATGTTGCAGATGGTAGCATCAAAAAGTTCAAGGCTCGATTTGTGGCAAGAGGGTTCTCACAGGTAGAGGGAGTTGAATATGAGGAGACCTTCTCTCCCGTAGCTCAATATACATCTATTCGCTCCATTATATCAATTTCCACAGATATGGGTTGGAAGATCCACCAGATGGATGTGAAGACTGCATTTCTCAACGGCTTCATTTAGGAGGAGGTTTATATTGAGCAGTCGCAGGCTTTGAGGTGCATGGGAAGGAGTCCCATGTATGCAGATTGAAAAAGGAACTCTATGGCCTAAAGCAAGCTCCTAGAACTTGGTAGTCAAGGATTGACACATACTTGCAGCAGTTGGGTTTCACAAAGAGTGAGGCCGATCTGAACCTATACTTCATTGTGGTGGGTGAGGAGCCTCTCATTCTGGTGTTGTATGTTGATGACTTGATCATCACTGGTGCAAAGAGACTCATTGAGGGCTGCAAGAGAGATCTTGCTTCAAATTTTGAGATGAAGGATATCGGCTTGATGCATTATTTTTTGGGATTGGAGGTGTGGCAGGAGGAGGGGCATTTCTTCCTAGGACAAGGGAAGTACATTGTGGATATTCTTAGCAGATTTCACATGGAGGACTGCAAACCCATGGCTACACCTATGATCACTAACTAGAAGAAGCTTCATGCTTCTGATTCCAAGTTGGTGGATCCTACTCTATACAGACAGTTGATTGGTTGTTTAATGTGTTTGGTCAACACTTGACCAGATATATGTTTTGTAGTTAACACTATGATTCAGTTCATGTGTGAGCCCAAGAGAGTGCACAGGGTGTCTGCAAAACAAATTCTTCGTTACTTGTAGGGGACAATGGATTTTGGTCTGGATTATAAACAAGGTGATGGAGTGAGACTGGCAGGGTACATGGATTCATATTGGGCAGGTTGTGCTTCAAATAGGAAGAGTACTTCTGGGTGTTGTTTTAGGTTGGGTTCGGCAGTTGTGTCGTGTATTAGCCAAAACAACATTCATTTGCATTGAGTTCAGCTGAGGCAGAGTATATGGCTATTAGTTTGGCTAGTTGTGAGGCCATATGGCTTCACATGATGTTGTTTGGTCTATTTGGTCAAGCATTGAGATCTTTAGTAATTTACTATGATAATCAAAGTTGCATAAAACTCATGAAGAATCCAGTTTTTCATGACAAGTCAAAGCATATTGAGATTAAGTATCACTTTATTAGAGACTATGTCCAAAAGGGAGCTCTCAAGCTTGAGTACATTTCTACAAATGAGCAGGTAGCGGACACTTTCACCAAAGCCTTACCACAGGGCAAGCATGTATACTTCAGAGACAATATGGGAGTGGTGAGGAACAATTTCCTTGGTAAGAGGAAGTGTTAAAATTTGGGTACCAGAGGCCAAATGGTTCCCCAAGGCTTTGATCTTTGGCCTAGGGAAAAGTGTCCAAATTTATTTTTTACTTTTCTCCTAAAGTGACTTTATAAGTGGTAAAGTCAATTTAATTTAAAAGTGACTTTATAAGTGGTAAAGTTACATTATAATTTAAAAGTGTCTTTATAAATGGTAAAGTTACATTCTACTTTAAAGGTGACTTTATTAAAGTGAATAAAGAATTAGAAAGTGAAAAAGTGACTATGGAAATAAAAGGCTAAGTGGGTCTTTATTTAAGTGGGTGAGTTAAAAAATAGAAAGTGATAATTAAATGCACATTTATTCTCATCCCTAGATCTAAATGAATCTCAGCCATTAAATCTTAGGGTAACCCAAAAGGTCATTTAGAGAATAAAATGAGAAGAGAAGAGAAGAGGAAAAGATCAATTCATTCTTTCATGAGCATTTGAAAGAAAGAGAAGAGAGATCAAGGAGAAAATTTCTGAGGAGTGAGGATGTGAAGGAGAGCAGCAAGAAGACATTTCAGCAAATCTAGGCAGCAGCATTTATTGGCACGCATCCCAAGGAAAAATCGTACAGTGGGAGAAAGGCACAGAAATCGAGGAAGAGGGATAGCAAGTTTTGGGCACATTTTTTGAGGCTGGCCATACAAAATTTAATGTTTTTTTATTGATGTAAAAAATTTTGTTTTGGCTATTTGTTGATTGGCACGATTTTCAAGGTGGATTTCAAGCACAAAAACCAAGATAAGTTGTAATTTGTGGTTGCTGGAATTTTTACTATGTATTTCAGTTTCTCTGTAAAATCATTTTTAGAAATAAATAAGAGCTCTCAAACTAGTTTTCCCCAAGAGTTGTAGGGGGTTTTTCTAGGGTCACATTGACCAAAAATCACTGTGTTATTTTTGTGTGTGGCTGTCATAATTTTGCTGTGTTTTATTTCTGCAATTTCAGCAGTTGTAAAATCTCTAAATTTGTGTTTTCATAAAATCATTATCATTTCTAGATTTTATACTTTTTATCATGCTTGGATTTAAAACTAAATGCATTGAGTGATAAGGAAACTGATAACCGGAGTGGGGGTTGAAATTTCTTCAGGATTGCCACTATCCCTGTGGGAAGAAGCTTGTAATACAATTTTTTCATTTCAAAATAGGAGCCCTCACAAATTTATTGGAATGATTACACCTGAAGAGGCTTTCTCTGGGAGGAAGCCAAATGTCTCCCACTTTCGCATTTTTGGATCCATAGTCTATTTCCATGTCTCCAAAGATAGAAGGAAAAATTTGGAGCCCACTGCAAAGAGGGTGATCTTTGTGGGCTATTCTGAGACCCCTCATATTTATCAGGTGTACATGCCCTCGCTCAGGATGACTATTATGAGGAGGAATGTGATACTTGATGAGGAGAAATCCATGAGGAGAACTCTAGAGTGAGAGTTGAGCATGCCACCATAGGAGGAGCTTCTAGCTCCAAAGGAGGAACCTCATTCATATCCATAGAGTCAGATATTGCTCAAAGGAAAGAGGACACTCCATGAGGATGATGTAGAGTAGCCACATGTGGAGGAACAGAGGGTAGACCGAGCAGAGGCACCCACTTGCGCAGAGCCTTCCAAATAAGGGATAAAGAGGACCTAGATGGTTGACAAGTTGGTGCAGGAAGCTCAGGAGTAGGTTAGATCTCATACCTCCTTGCACATATAGATGATACCACCAAACAGATATATATTATACAGGATATATGGCACTCATGTAAGATTTATTTGACTCTAAGCCATCTTATTTTGAAGAGGAAATTTCCCAACAAGTTTGGTTGGATGCCATGGTGGAAGAGAATAACTCATCATCAATAACAATGTTTGGTAAGTGGTGCCCAAACCTGAGAACAAGTTAGTTGTTGGTTCTAGGTGGTTGTATAAGGTGAAACATTGCAGATGATGTCAATATTGAGAAGTACAAATCCATATTTTTGGCCAAAGGCTTCCCACTGGTGGAGGGGATTTATCATGAGGATGCATTTACCCCTGTGTCAAGATACTCATATATCATGACTACACTTGCATTGGTAGCATAGTTTGGGTGGAGGATCCACCAAATGAATGTTAAAATTTCCTTCCTCAATGGAGTGATTGAGGAATATATCTACATTGAGAAGCTTGAGGGGTTTGAGACCTTTAGCAGGGAGACACATGTGTGTAGGCTCAATAGAGCCCTCTATGGTCTTAAGCATGAACCTTGTGCTTGGTAAACTTGCATATATTCTTATCTTAGTAGCTTGGGATTCACTAAGAGTGAAGCAGATGCCAATCTCTACTACATTATGGTAGATGGCAATATTCCCATCTTAGTTCTCTATGTGGATGATTTGATACTGACAAGAGATGATAGATTGATCTAGTCTTGCAAGGAGGACCTTGCAAGGGAGTTCGAGATGAAGGATCTGGGTTTGATACACTACTTCCTTGGCTTGCATGTGTGGAAAGGAGATGGAGAGATATTTTTTGGACAAGGAAAGTACACCTCTGAAATCCTTTAGAGATTCCCTATGCAGCATTGCAAATCCATGGATACTCCTCAAGGTACTAAATGGAGGAAAGAAGATGCTTCTATAGGAGGAAGTAGGTGGAACTATCTATAGATAGTTGGTGGCATACTTGATGTACTTGGTGAAAACAAGGCCCGATATTTATTTTGCAGTAAACCATATTAGTCAGTTCATGGTGGATCCTACCAAGCTTCACTGGAAAACAACAAAACATGTTTTAAGATACCTCAGAGGCACAACATACTTTGGTGGTACAAGAAGACTGATGGAGTGAAGCTCCAAGGATTCAAAGATGAAGATTGGTCAGAGAGTCCTTCCAAATAGTAAGATCACATCGGGAGCAGTCTTCAATATTGGGTTAGCAAAAAGTTCCTGGTACAAGAGGAAACAAAGATCTGTAGCATTCATATTAGCAAAGGCCGAGTATATGGCTTCTATTCAAGCAACATGTGAGGCTATTTGGATTAGGAATATCCTTATTAGTCTCTTCAATCAAGGGATGGATCCTACATTGATCCACTTTCACAATCATAGTTGTATAAAACTATCTAAAAATCCATCATTTTATGATAGGTCCAAGCATATAGACATCAGGTACCGTTACCTTAGAGATTGTGTTCAAAGGAGGATGTTATGCTATAGCACATTCCCACTGAGGAGCGGGATGCAAACATTTTGACAAAGGATTTGTCGAGAGGAAATTTCAAGCTCCATAGGAGTAGGATTGGGGTTGTTCAGAATAATTTTCTTGCTAAGATGGAGTGTTAGATTATAGCAAGAAAAGGCTTCATTTGACTTGTGCCGTAATCGAATGAAGAAATTCAAATTTCCACTTTAGCAAGATGAGTTAGAAAATAATTAGCAAGAGTGACATGGGAAAATCACTCAGTTAAGTTAGTCAGTTGGATTTGGTGAGCTAGTAGCAGAGTTGTGTGCTAGTTGGTGGCTAAGATCTATCAATCTAGAGGTGTTATCTTTAGTGAAAGTTAGTTAGTTGAGATCTAGTCTAGAATAGAGTCAATATGAGTTTAGGTGAGATTAGGTGAGTAGTTGTAATTGTTGTTAACTCATTAAAATCTCAGTTAACTAGTCAATTTACTAAAAATAACTCAAGTCATGCATGCAAATCGAATTCCCTAGTGATGTGGAGGGAGAAAGGCACAATTGTAATTGTAATGTATAGTATTTTAGTGTACATATTTTGTGCATGCAGGTGAGCTTATTCTATTGGGAGATGCGCATGAAAACAGGAGCTTTCCCTATTCTTTAGGAGTAATAATTGTCAAAAGGAAATAGGAGGAAGCAAGAGCCTATTTTGGCTAAGTATTGGTTAGAGTAGAGTTAGGAGGAGATCATAATTGTAGTGCAGATTGAGCTTCAACCATTGAAGTTGTCATTGTAATTTATCATTGTTATCATATGATATAATACAAACAGAGGAGGGGTTTTTCCCAGTTGGATTTCCCAGTAAAAAATTTGTGCATTTTGATTAAATGATTGCATGTGTTTCATTTGTCAGTTTTTCTTCAGCATAATTTAGTAGAAGAAATTTTTGTCTATTGATTTTAGTGTGATCTCTTTAGTAGCTGCAAATTTCGAGTTATTTCTACAAGAAGATGAGGTTGGACTAGATTAGGACAAGTCACCTACTGAGAATGAATTATAAAACAATTTGATTCCCTAATATGGTGACCAAAAATGTTGATGTCTTTTACAGTAAAGGAAAAGATTCAATCTCCTAGGGGCCTTGTTCAGGTTCCCTCTGCATTTTACAAAGGTGGTATTCCTCTTTTCATTCACTCAGATATTCAAAATAACTCAAAACATAGAATTATGATTATTCAACACGTTCCATTATAAATGGACCAAGATTTTTAAAAGGAAAATAAAATAATAATATTAGCAAAAACATTACGGGAATCTTCAGTTCTAAAATCAGCCTCCCAAGGAAAATAATAAAATAATAGTTTTGAAATTTTAAAGAAAAAGAAAAGAAACTACCCTTTTTCTATATTTTTGGCTTGTCTCCTTATAGTTTTACTTAAATTTCGAGTGTAGAAACCCATTGGATGAAAAATTAAATTACGCGTCTAATGAGTACCCGCTTTTCCGACTTTTGAGTAGACCCACATCAAAAAAAATGTAAATGCATGAAAAAAGTGTATTGAAATTTAATTCGACATCTAGCAGGTGTCTACAATTAAAATTTGATTAAACCTACAGGGAGATAAACCGAAAATACAAATAAAAAAAGTAGTTTTCTTCTTTTCCTTCTAAAATATTTTCCCCTAGGGATGACACCATCATATCAGATCCATCATATTGAGGCCCTTTTATAGCTCAAAATTCCCTAATGTATGACCTAATGATTCATTCCATAGTACACATCCATTCATATATTAGGAGAAAAAAACATTTGAAGAAAATAAATAGATGGAAGTAGAGAAATGAAACAAATTTTCAAATACTTCTAAAATGATTCCATTCATTCAAAGATGATAAAGAGTCACAGGAGCGTTGAATTTTGTAGCTATGGCCAATATTCATACTTAATATTTTAGCCCTTGATGTATTTATAATAATAAATACAAAGCATGTTCTTCATGTTATTGTCAAAAGAGAAAATATGTGACATGTTCTTCATGTCGGCTTTTTAAGATAAATTTTGAATTTATAATATTGAATTTATTGGCCCCAAAACTTAAGTTCAGGCCTCCAAGAATTCAAGCTATCCTAACCCTTTGTTCACACTCATTCAGCCTCTCAAGACACTATATATACACACCATTTCAACCTCTTAAATGAGTAAGCAACCTAGTATTTTTTTTAGTCAAGCAAAGCTGACAAATCTAAAGAAAAGAAGAAGTTTGATCTAAGGTAGAGAAGAAGTCAAATATAGGGAAAGAAAAGAAGATATCTGAGGCAAATAAAGGACCAATATGTGGAAGAGTTTCTGGATTTATCTAAGGAGTGGAATCAAGTTTTTCTTGAGATAAGAATAAGGTCGATGTTTAGTCTTTCTAGAGAAGACTAAGTTGAATTTGTTTGAAGTAGCATATTGACTTATCTTGTGGGAAGTTTGAATAGGTGTGACTAGCGCTATCAGTTTGAATTTTTTCTTGACTTAGATGTATCTTTTTTAACTTGGATAATTGTCTCTTTATGATCCTACTAGCATTTTTTTTTATTGTTCACATCCTCTATGTAATTTATTTATGATGAATATGAATGTAAGAAAATATTAACCTAAGAGAAATCATAAGTTATTATCATTTTATAGGATGCTTCAAAAATCAGCATGGTATCAGACGTAAGGTAAAGGGGAAACCCTAAAAGAGAAGCATGTTTTTATAAAGGGTTGAAGCCCTAATTAAATCTCATAACGAAAAAATATTTTGTGGAGAAAGGGGTCCTAGTTCAATATCATTGTTTGCAAAAATTAAAAAGGTTTTCCAATGATTTTTTAAATAAGACCAAATCCCTAATCCCCAAACTCCATTCATCTAAAGGAAAAAAGGCCTCATGTCTTAAATAGGTCAAAATATAGTTCATTTCAGTAGGACAAGAAGGCCTCAAAGCATATTGTAGTAGGTTTGAAGCTTAAAGCCTCAAAACTAGTACAAAGGCTGAAGCTACCACAAAGAGGTACATAGGACCAAGAACCTTAGGAAATAAACGAAGCAGCCTCAGACAACTGCTTCAGAAGGCAAAAGTTTCCTCAGTTTTGTTGCGAGAAAACTGAAGGGCTTAGGACTAATGATATAAGGTCAAGAGGTCTCATATAGGACCTTAGAGAATCCAAAATGTTAAAGACCAACTTACAACTTGTTTTGGTTTCCTTTTTTATGGTATAATTAGGTCACATACTTGACTAATGCTTGAGCATGAACTTGTGATGAAATATGTTGATCTAATCATATGTTTAAGCCTCTATGAATTTCGAGAACATTCTAAAGATAAACCATCAAATTCATCCTTTGTGCATGATTTCCCCTTGAAGAACTGATATGGCTACTAGAATTGATATTGTTTAAGAAAAAGAACTGATGCTTTAAGTTTAAGTATTGAAGACCTGCTCTAGCCAGCAAGCAAGCATGCATATGCACTATAATGATATTGAATTTGATGTGGGAAAGCAAACCTACAAGGAGAAAAGCAAAGATAAAAGTTTGTAATTTAATTCTTGACGTATGTATCATTGCTAAATTTACCTATAATGATCAAAGGTTCTACTTTGGCATCTTTTTTTACAAACCTCAGTTAGAGGAAATGATCACCAAAATAAGATTTGACAACAAATATGCTTGGTTGAAAGGAATTATATCAGAGTAGGACTGTGATATTAATAAAGGTTTGATATGTTGTCATCCTTGAATAATCAATTAAAGGAAGTTATGAAACTATAATAAAATGTCAGATACATCTACTGATGCATTGCATGTAAGTCATCTTGGCATACTCAAATATAATATGGGTTGAATTCATTGACCTATACGAGTGTTGAAGGTGAAAAGTTTGTAATGTTATATACTACAGTGATATGTATCACATTGCACGATTGTAAGTATAACTGCATTGAATGAGATATGGCACAATGACAGATCCATAGCTCGATAAGGCTTGAAGGAAGCCTTCTCTCAAAATATATCTTAGGTAAATGTACAAGCATGTCACTAATATAAGAAATTAACCATGCAAAATTTCTATCTGAAGTGATATATATAGATGTATATGTTGGGGTACTATAGTTCTGAGGTGCTCACCAGAATCATGGTGACCAATTAATGCTAAATATTTACCATGTGTCACAATTGTTGACCAGATTATGGTAATCAAATGATGTTGATCTTTATATATTGTTATAACATTTTCTTAGAGATATTTGTCAACATGAGAACATCTAGATAGTCATTATGAATACCTCTTGATCTAAGAGGGAATGTTGAATTTTGTAGCTATGGGCAGCCTTCATAATTAATATTTTATCATGTTGATGCATTTATATTGATAAATATAAATCATGTTCATGCTATTGTCAAAAGATAAAATATGTGATATGTTCTTCATATATGTTTCTAAAAGAGAAATTTTGAATTTCTTAGACCCAAAAATTAAAATCGGCCCTCCAAGTAGTCAGGTCAGATTTCCACTTTGGTGACACCCATTTTCCCTATCAAGACACTATATATACACACTATTTCATCCTCATCCAAGAGAAAGAAACTCAAGCTTTCTAATACAAGAGAAGAAGTCAGATTTGAGGTAGAGAAGAAGTAAAATTTGGGGCAAGCAAAGAAGATGTATATGAGGTAGATAAAGGATGAACATGTGGCAGAGTTGATGGGTTTATCTAAAGAGAATAATTGATTTTTTCTTGAGAGAAGAAGGTTGAAATTCAACCCTTCCAGAGAATACTAGGCTGAATTTGTTGAAGCAACAAATTGACTTGTCTTGTGGGTAGTTTGACTAGGTGTTACCAGGGTTTTCAGTTTGACTTTATGTTTGACTTATATGTATCTTTGTTGACATGAATCATTTCTCTAAGGAAAAGGTTGCTGGGTTTTTCCCCCAATTGGGTTTTCCCATGGTAAAAATATTGTGTTCTTGTTTGGCTATCTCTTTATGATCCTACTAACATTTTGTTTTATTGTTGACATCCTTTTTGTAATTTATTTATGATGAATATGAATGTAATAAAATATTAACCTAAAAGAAATCATAAGTAATTATCATTTTATAGGATGCTTGAATCATTAAGGAGAAAATTCACAGGGTTTCATTGTTCATTTAAAAGTATTAAAACCACAAATGACATGCACTCCTAAAAGCAACTCTCTACAAGAGTCAAAGACTATGTTTACAAACATTAAGTTTTGAATAAATTTAGTAAATAACTTTAAAAATCATTATACTTAAGCATAAAAGTAAAGGCATTCATTCCTAAAGGATAAGGATTGGGCTCCCATGGACCAAATAATATGAGGTTACGTGGAAGAAAAGATAAATTGTAGTTAGGAATCAGATTTATAATTATATAAGACAATTCATAAAGTCTGATGATCAGAGATTATAGAGAAATAAAGGGAACTTATTTAGAAAGGGATAAATGAGACTCACAAAATTATAGAATGATGACCTGTGGAATGAATCCTCTACCTAGAAGCAATTGTTGTCGAAATATATAGCTTTTGAAGTTTTTTTAATCTAACTATTGAGGCAGTTATTCAACATTAACAATTTTGTCTAAGATTTTCTAATACAATATTCAAGATACTCCTTTATCAACGTGATGGTTATGTCTTTCTTTACTCTTAGCACAAATATTTACTCCTCTATGTCCTCTTCAACTGGCCATAGTTGTATGGTAGTTACTTGTTGGTCTTCATTGTCATTGACACACGTAATCAACCACTTATGATTTCATCCTCTAGAAAATCAGTCAAGTTGTTGTAATTCTTAGCCCGTGAATATTTAATAATATTCAAATCTTCTTCAACATATCCTTTGGAATAAATATAGAACATCTAACAATTTCCGTTAATTTTTTTTTGTAGGGCTATATCGTTCTTTTCTTTGATAATTACATTTCTTCATTAACACATTAAGTTAACCCCAAAACATCATAACATTATTTAGATTTACATCATTATTCATAATCATATTCAACTATGTAGAAGGAACAATATCATCATTTTATCAATGCAGCGGAACATTAAGGAACAATAGAAGAAAAGCATTCATACATAGAGACAGAAGAATTGGTCAGAGAGCAGGGAACAACCCACTATGGGGAAAACCCTTGCAAATTCTTCTTCTTAGGTTGTCATCAAATAATTCAGCAAAAGAGAGTATAATGATCCATATCTTCATATATGAAACTAACCAGCAAAAAACTACAACATCCATGCAATGAGCCCAACAATGTATATGCTCAAAACCATGATTCTGAAGACAGTAATGAACTGCATTGTGTATAGTCAACTATCGAACCCTGCAGTCACTGAGTGAAATCTTCGGAAGAATGATATTTAATCTTTTATATCTTGATCTCATGGAGGAGGCGTCGTGTGAGTAAATATAGCTTTCTTAGTCACTCCCTTAAGCCTGACATGCAAGAAACTGGGGTCAAATATGGATTGCGGAAACCCTAAACCCCCAGTCGCATGGATGGAGAGTTGTCAGTGTGACTAGAAGGCTCCAGCCGCACGGATGAGCTTCCTTACATGCGAATACAATAGAATGCTTCTTGTTATGTGCATGTGAATAGGGCCCAAAACCCTAAATCAGAGATGTGAGCCTCACACCTTACAATTTCACCTCAAAGCGAACATGATCCTCCGTAGACAAGCCTCAGACTTGTGCGAGCCAAAAAAAAAAAAAAAAACCAAGATAGAAGAGTGTCTCATCATTATGTCTAAATGAGGTAGAGTGCACTTTTATTTATATCCTTTCAAGGTGGTCCACTTTTCTTTAGGGTAGACCTTATCAAATATCCACATATGGGCATTTCTTCATAAGTACACTTTCCCTTATCCAATTTGAGTGATCTTTAGGACAATTTTGGTCCTCTAGAAAAGAGGAATTCAATGAAATCATTATCTCTATTAGGTGAGCCATTCAAAGTGGAATTTGAACACAGTATCATATTTTTAACACTCCCTCTCAACTAGGGATACTTCCACTTGCATCATGTCATGTGTGTCATGTCATCAAATCATCCAATCTCATCATCTCATATCATCATTGATCATCTCAATTCATCTCTTGCTCATTCATGCTTATCTCTTGATTATCCATTCTCATATGTTGAACATTCTCAAATCTAGAAGAAAAATCTGTCAGTGAAGGGGAGCCTAAGCTACCACCCTCTATTCATCAGGCTGCTACCTGGAATCTCTGTCAATGGGCTACTACCCAGAATCTCGATGTGAAGTCAAATCTATGACCCACATCAACATAGGAGAGCATATCACTAGGGAGAAAATCTCAACCTAGAGCCACATCAAGGAGTTACTACTCAACCCGAAATCTCATGGGGGAGCTACTACTATGATCCCATACCGAGCAATAAGTGATATAGGGGAGCTACTACTCAACCCATCTTATTTCCTATTGATCTTCCTAAAAGTGACCCTGAATAGTCATGTGGTATAACACTTGCATCACAATTTGAGCTTGGATGAGATACCCGACCTACCAAGAGGTAAGGATCACACGCCTCCAAGCCTCCTCAACCTATTGGCTAGACGGGCAGGGACAATCCCAACAAGCCCTGCTTGTGGGTATGATGCCAAATGGGGTAACTCTGCAAATACCAAGACATGGTGAGCTACTACTCCAACCCTATGGGTAATAGATAGTGGTGATACCCTATTCTCCAGAGTTCCCTCAACCCCAGGAGCCCTCTATCTCAATTCCACACTCTCGGAGCTCAAATTGGAGAGGAAGAGTTGGCTCAATGTTCTCAATCAATCTGCCTGTTAGGGTCCCACCCTAACCCCCTTATTCATGTCATGGGATCACGTCATAGTCAAAAGTCAATAAAGCCCATATTAATACTTGTAAGTGGTTAACCCGCAATTAATGAAGGGACCACAGTTAGTTGCAAATGGGCGGTAGTACTAAATAAAGGGTAAATGGGCGGTAGTATTAGATAGATGGTATTAATAAAACCCATGGTATTGGCCCGTGGTATTGCATGTATGAGTCATATATAAAGGATAGAGACTCCCTGCGAGGAGTATCGTGTC
>APFE031745465.1:176717-212590 GCA_000404065.3 Pinus taeda
CTATTGGAGGTTGCCCCCTCGAAGAGGCCTGTGAACATTTCTCTCTGAGTAATAAAATCATTGCTATTTTGTGTTCTGGGTATATTTTCTTCGCATATTCTGTGTTCTGGGTATTATTTCTCGCATATTCTCTATTCGGTATTGCTTTGCAGGTTAAGAAGCATAACACTGCCCTATGTACATCAGAAACATATCATCGTTCTCATATCTGGTAATCATCATGTCCCAATAGTAGTTATCTCTTGTTCATATAGGACATCAAATCAAATATCATATTAGAACATAAATAATTATATATATCACAAAAAGGATACCATATTTTTCCTCCCTCCCAAGGAGGTGCTAATCACAAGCCTGAGCTTGTCTCATACAACAACATTGTCTCAATGAAGGTATCTCATTCCTAGCTATATGCGGAATTCTCTACCAATCGGTTCCCAATTTTTGTCATCATAATTTATCCATGTCATATCCAGATCCCACTCAAAAGAATCTTTGAGCTTCTTCATCCTTCCACATGGCTAGTCATACTAGAAACATTGTACTCAACCTTAGTCATGCTATGGACCTCTCATCCAAGATATCTTGACATATCTCATACTAAGACAACATCCAAATGTGTTCATCTCATCAATAAAAATATAATCAACATCAGTACACCCAAGTAGTCACATATCATAGGAAGATCATCCCATGCAAGTAATTTTAAGGATGTTAGGTAACAACTCAATGTGAATTAAACAGCTCAACCATGAATAAACTCAATTTCTATGCACATCATGTATATATACGGATGGATGTTCAAAACAGAACATCAATGCTTTAATAAATTGTCGATTGCCAAGATGAGTTCAACAATATCTTTTCGCAGCTTTTTGAAATTCAATCGGAGTGTCCAATGATTTGCATCTCCACTTTCCAATACTTCTTCAATAGATTTTACAATGTAGATTTTCTTTCCCAACTTCAGAAATGGATTCTTCATGCCATGATTCAATATTTTTAGCTTCATAAGTCATCTTCCTCTTACTTTGATCATCATAGGCTCATTTCCTATTAATAGTATATCATTAGTATAAAACCAAAACCAAAACCACAATCAAGTCATACCTTGGAGCACTTTTGAAGTAGAGATTTGGATGAACACATCATCTTGACTTCACCAGATAACTGTCAATGCAGACATATCTGGATCGGGGAGCTAGATTCATTCAAATCTCTCTGTAAACATAACACTTTTCCAAAACAATATGCTCAGCCTCACATAAATCAATATTGTACAATCAAATCAACTAAGTCATCTTATCAAATTTTAGATGCCAGATCAGAACCAATATCAAAATCATCACAATATCACAATATCAGATTCTTTAGACCAGGTTACAAGTAGAGCTCTCATCAAGTCATGACTTCATCTATTATCATGCCAACAAGTTTTCATAAGAAATATCAATCCAAATTTCATCAAGTCATCCTCATGATCATAATATAAGTCACTAGATGAAAATGCATATACCAAGGATAAGTCATGTAGGTTCCAACCATTCATTGAGAGATAGCTTCACACTGAATCACAATTGTCAATACTTCAACTAATGTGCTAATAAAAATGAGGCCAATACAAAACCATTATCAAACACCAATATTATTCATTGAAGGTCATTATGCCCATATATCGTTGTCATCAAGGAAAATTATCCATCAAATCATTAGTCATTAGATCAAATCCAAATTGCTATCATAGAGAGATCTATAGTCCAAAACATATCTCAATCATCAAGTCAAAGTTCTAAGTCATTATCAACGATCATGCCAAGACTCCAAACATTACTCATCTATATCAATCAGCCAAATCATGTCAAACTCTTGTAGCACAAACTTTAAACATAATGGAATATCTATATGCATGTCTCGGACACCTTCAAATACAAGTTCAACCTACATATTCATATTATGGTTAACACTCAAACTTTCCAGATCACAAATCTTTATAATGTCTGCTCCACATCTGTAGGACTGACATCCTTCAGGTGAACATCTGATTTCATGCACAAAACTTCATCTTTTTGTCCAACAGACATAGTCGTACCCATATGACTTCTCTGCGAGTGGTGGGAGACTCCAATCGCACCCTTGACCTGATTTTTGAGAGGCTACAGTCACACCTGTGAGCCTGCTTCTATGCAACTAAGGCTTAGAGCAAGGGAAAATGCACTCTTCATAGATCATAACTTTGTTGTAGATCAACAATCTCAAATATTTGTCTATTCATGCCCATAAATCATACTTCAACAGTAAAGGATTTACATATAATGAAAGTGATAATAGGATAAGGGATATTATGGAGAGATTCTCCCTTTGAATGGGAATCCAGTTCAATCATCTTCATTCATGCCATCAACATGTCTATAATGCTATCATGCATCAGCAGATCTGTTAGATCATAAATTCATACCATATCACATATTCATCATGATTATATATGTTATCATCAACTATGACATCATGACATCAATCTTTCATCAAGTTTTAGTGTCAAATATCTAATAGGAGCATATTTCAAGAATCATGATCACAAAATTACTTTGATCAAGTCAATTCATCAAGTTAGGGCATTCATTTTTACCATATGCCATAGTTACTAATCACATAACCATGGTTAATAAATTATCTATAATACCAATCTCATAGTTATACTTATATCATCATGATTACCATGCTTATCATTATCAATAGGATAAAGTCAGATCATTCAATAAAACTTTACCAAAACAACAAGACTTTCAAACCTTTTTCCATACTTTCATCATGCTCATCACAAGCATCGTCAATAGTATTGTACATAGAAATCAATAAGCTAACCTTCTATATGAAATCCATCATGTCTTATGCATGTCAAGTGTCAAGAGCATCATCTACAAGAGTCAAGGTGCTAGCCTTCTTTATGGGATCAAGATATCCAAAAATGATAGATGATAAAGTATACCAATATACCAAACATCAATATTCAGTAGCCTCATATAATCAATAAGTTCATTATGTTTAACATCAAGTACACCATTTCATCATAAGAATCATGAGTTTAAACCACTTTCATATGCATGCATGAACCATTTGAGAAGGAAACATTCCCATAATACCTTAGGACTTACCTTGCCATAACATTGAAACAATATACCATGCATACCTTTCAAATACTTATGCATCCTTTTATTTGACATAGGCAACATGTAGAACTTAGTCATCTTTTCATTAGGTTCCTCCTTACCTTTTCTAACTCTAGCTTTTCTTTCCTACATCTAAAGTGATCCTCAAAAGGATCCTCTTATTACGTCTCATCAAGGAGGTTAGAGACATTCAAATACTCAAATATACATGCAAGAAGTATTAGTAATGATCAAAAC
The DNA here is from genome assembly GCA_000404065.3 of Pinus taeda. Lineage (NCBI taxonomy): Eukaryota > Viridiplantae > Streptophyta > Pinopsida > Pinales > Pinaceae > Pinus > Pinus taeda. The sequence continues at coordinate 180,122 of APFE031745465.1, forward strand.
AATAATCAGATCTATAAGTCTAAACAAAAATAAAAACATAAAGCAGAATCATAAGTTAGGAGATACTTATCTTCAATGAGAGGTGATCATCTCCCTCTTGAACCAACCTTCAAGAGCCATCACTATCCATAGTCCATATATGTTGCCTCCAAATTTATCAACAATGTCTACTAGATACTATCCCATCTAGGTCTTCATCAAATCTATCACAAGTGCTTCAACATCTTCACATTGACCATGCTATATTTCATATCTCATTCCTTTCCATAAACTAGGGTTTCTCTCAAACCCTAACCTCATAATATCCATCAAACCCTACTACACAAATTTCCTAAGGTTATCTTCAAACCTTAGAATTATTTTAGGTCTCATCCATCTTCTCTTGCTTCCATTAAAGGTGTCTCCATTGGGCTGATCTCCATGACTTTCCTTCAACGCAACTCTGATACCATGTTAAATTTTTTCATAGGGATATATTGTTTTTTTTTAACATTGAATTTCTTTATTAACACATTAAGTTAACCCCAAAAAATCATAACATTATTCAAATGTACATCATTATTCATCATCATATGAAACTATGTAGAAAGAAAAATATCATCACCAACAATATAGCGGAACATAAAGGAACAATAGAAGAAAACCATTCACACATAGAGACACCAAGATTGGTCGGAGACCAAGGGAAAACCATCTATGGGGAAAACCCTTGCAAATTATTTTTCTTAAATTGACATAAAATAATTCATCAAAAGGGATTACAATGGTACATATCTTCATATATGCAACTAACCAACAAAATGACTACAACATCCATGAAATGAACCCAACAATGTACATGCTCAAAACTCTAATTCCGAACTCTGTAATGAATTGTCATTGTCTATAGTCAACTTCCAAACCCTACGGTCAAAAAGAGAAATCTTCGAAAGATTAAGATTTCACATTTTAGATCCCAGTCTCACAGAGGAGGTTTTAGGTGATTGACTATATATTTTCTAGTCACTCCCTTAAGCCTGGCATGCGAGTGACTAGGTTTAGATCTAGACTACGGAAACCCTAAAACCCCCAGTCGCATGGATGGAGATTTTTCTGTGTGGTTCAAAGGCTCCAACCACATGGATGAGTTTCTATGAATGGGGCTACAATCGAACCCTTCCTATTTTATGCTTGCAACTGGGGCCCAAAATCCTAAATCAGAGATGTGAGCCTCAGAGCCTACAATTTCACCTCAGGGTGAACCTGACCCTCCAGGGACGTGCCTCAGACCTGTGTGAGCCAAAAAAAAATAAGATAGAAGAGAGTCTCATCATTTTGTCTAAATGAGGTAGAGGGCACTTGTATTTATATCCTTTCAAGGTGGTCCACTTTGCTTTAGAGCCAACCTTATCAAATATGCATATATGGGCTTTTCTTCATAAGTACATTTTCCCTTATCCAATTTGAGTGATATTTAGGTCGATTTTGGTCCTCTCAAAAAGAGGAATTCAACACAATCATTATCTCTATCAAGTGATTTTCCCAAAGTGTAATTTGACCGTAGTTTAATATTTCTAACAATTTCGAGCCCTTGTAATTCACTGACAACTTTTATAGCCTTGAAGAAATTATTTCTTTGGCAGTCGTCAATACTTGAACATTCAGAAAAAGAATCTTCTAGAATTGTAATCACTGCATGTTAATATTCCTTGATCTACTTGATTCTCTTCCCTAATGGAAGGCTTGGTTGGGCTTTTTTGAAATCATTAAGAATATTGATTTTATAAATGTAATTCATTAAATCATTTTCAACAAATTGTTGATTATACTCCAAATATTTCTTCAAATATTCAACAAATGAAGCGATTGTAAGAAACAAAATTATTAAGTGAAGAAATTTCCCATGCTTCCTCAATTATTCGTAATCACCTATTGATGTTTAATGCAACATAGGATCTAATACTATTTAACAATTTTTCCACTTCATTAAATTTTTGGGGTGTTTCGAGGGTGATTGATGTGGTTTTAGGTGCTTGAATAACTAAAAGGGGCATAAATAGAGGTTTGAGGCCAAGAGCTTCCTCCAACTCACTTTTTTTACCTGACATTCTAAAGTTCTTTCTTAGTAACAGAGTGATCAAGAGTGTCCCTTTTAATCATGTGTAACTCCATTTTTATAGTAGGTCCTCCTCCTAAAACATCAACTTTTAACTTCCACTTTTTATTAATTTTCATGTTTTCAAAACACACCTTTTCAAACAATAATTGTTATAGCTTATTTTTCCCACTTTGAGTGAGTGAGACAGACCATAATCCATCATCAAACTTGTTGACTCTGATGCACACTTCATCTTCTTTGACTAGCCATATTTTTTAGGGTGGTCGCTCCCACAACACTATCTTCTTATGTATGGTCACTACTAGTCGGTGCACAATATAGAAACATGGTACCCCAATTGCCTTTGTGTAGGGAGCGACCGTGGTCAAAGGTGTAATATTTTTTCATTCCCAAGGAGATCATCTCAGACCTACTTGTGTATGATTTGGCTAGGGGTCGAATATTGTAAAATTTTCTTAACTTCTTGAGCCCCTAGATGTCCAAATACATTTCTAAAGGATGGAAAAAATCTTATATAAACTAACCCTATCAAGAGGAGAGGAGACATATAAAGAAAGTATAACTCAATTATGTTAGTGGATTTCCATCAAACTTTCGTTACATGTGAGATTAGTCTTATCTTGTTGTGATCCAAAGGAATTGTTCATACCAACGATTAAGGAGGGGTCATCAATATCTTGAAGTAAATTGTATTTATGTTTTGAATAAATAAAAGCATTAGTGATTTATTTCACATATATATATTTTTTTGATTATATGTGTATGGTTTGGATATATTCTTGTACATCTTGAACCATCCTTTGCAAAGGAAAAACAATCTCTTTATTTGATTATAATTATGTGCAATGGATTGGATCTAGGAGCGAGGAGTAGGGTCTTAAAGTGCAAGAAGGATTTCTATAGCTTAATTCAGTATCCAGAGTATTCACCAAATTGCAAGGGATTATGTGTGCATTCATTGTCTCATTAGATATATGTAGCACATGTACTTTTTTTGAATCCTTGGGTTTTACACACTTTGCACCCATAATCTAGAAGATCAAAGGCCTAGATCTATGGAGAAACAACTCCTTTCCTCTTGAGAATTTATTGAGACAACAAAACTGGCAACTCCATTAAGGATTCTATCATTGGTTCTTTGATCTCTCTCTCCTTAGTTTCGATATTTTATTTCTATGTATTGTTGAGTTTCCTTATGTAATTTTTGACCTTGTTTGGGCCTATTACAAGATGTGTTTTCTTATATTTTGTTAGATTTTGGTCTCATTTTAATTTTTTATTTTCCTTTAGCTTTTAGCCACTACCTATTTGTGACTTACAATGTGATCATACAAGATAGATATAGGTTGTCTACTGCCATTGGTGCAACTGATTTCTTTATTGTCTACCGCCTGGGTGCAACCATCTTCTGTAGGTGGTTTTTCTAGTAGGGTTTTGTCTGAGCTCTATTTACAGATTCTTAGATATATCATCGTAGGCCTATTATTGATTAGATCTATGCCAATTCTGGTTAATTTGTTTTTTTATTTGGGGAATCTTTTCATTTGGTTGTGATTTTGCTTTGTTGTTCAAAGTTGTATTCTTGATTCAATTGCTTTTTGTGTTATATTTTTTTCTTTCTTTTGTGACAATTTAAAGTAGATCTAAGTGGTTTCCAGAGTACTTGTGATTTTATTGTGTGTTTGGATCATTAAGAAATCCATTTTTTTAGCCTCTCTAATCTTGTTTCTTTGCCTAGGTTTTGGTTTGTTTCCCTTGTAGGCCATTTTTGGTGTATACTTTCTTGTTGTCTACATTGAGCAAAAAATATAAAACTTACTATGTATTTGAACTTGTTGTTTATCCATGTGTGATGAGCCATTGTTCATGATTTATTTGTAAAACTATATTTTATATTCTTTGAGTGCTTGTTGGCACTCTTGCTTTCGCTTTGTTTGAGAGTTTCTTTTTGCATTTTGAGTTGTTTTGTGGATCAAAATTCTTTTTGTATTTACTGAATTTCAAAGAGAATATCGAGAGTGAATATGGGGTTGTTTGTCACTTGGAAAAAGGAAATATACTCTATACCCTTCCTTAAGTAGATTTCATCGAAATTGAAAGAGAAAATTTGCACTTCATATAGCTTGCATTAGGATTGGTATTGATTCAATTCACACCATCTCAATTGCACCCCATTACCCCTATGTAAAAAAAGACCATAAAGTTAACTAGACTTTTTGGTTATATCAAATCAATAGTAGATTAGGGTCGTAGATCCTTGTCATAGGGTTTGGAGGAGAAACTCTTCAAGGCTATCAAGCTAAAACTAGACCTACTAAAGAGTAAAAATCCATTAACATAGTGGCATAACCTGGAAATATCCTCTCACACGGATGTCAAGCACATGGTCACATTGGGAATTTGGGAGTGACATCCCCACTCTCAAGCTACTAATGTTCGTGAATTGTGTGTATTACATGAGGATCTCTATGAGAGGCATATGGCTCACTTTGAGTAATCACTATGGAGGTTTAAGGCTTAGATACCTTTCCTACATGTATGGTTTCGATCACATGTGTCTCACTAGAAATTTGATTTGTGGTAAACTTAGTGTCCTATCTTCTAGGACTCTTACTTAAGTGATCGTGGGTGGGAAGTCCCCATGATACTTGAGGTATATGTCAATCACCATATTAATTCTCCTAGAGGGTGATGCTCAACCCCATCAAGTACACTGGAACCGGATAAGGTTAATATAGGGAGGTTGGGGTAACTACTACAATCCTTCATTAGTCCAAGGTAATTGCAAGTTTCATCACCTCAAGAGTCTTTGATTTTAGGAGGTAACTTTATAGTGATTTTCTTGTTGTATCTCTTAGGTATTTTTGTAATGTGTGTTGTTTGGCCTGAGTCTAGTTGGCCATAGGGATGTCTCACATTAATTGGTTAAATAATAAAATATAATCATCTTGGCTAACCAAAATATCCAACGTTCTTAAAGACTTTTAAACCTTTCTCCCAAAAGAGGAGGGTCCACCACCTAGAAGACATAGAATAACTTTAGTAGCAGAAGACATAGATCAAACTTAGGTTGTGGTTAATAACATTTGCTCTAAGAGGGAAGAGGTAGTTAATAATGAGGTTATAGATGGGAGTTCATTGTTGCATGTCAACCCACTTTTAACCAACCCTTTAGAACTCGTACTTATACATTTCAGTGTCTTTACTTCTGAACATTTTTCATTGTTCTCTCATCCAATTTCTGGTGAGAGTGGTTCATCTACTATGGGGAAACTGGTCCCTTAGCACCATGTACATTGGGAGTTTCATTTTTTATGTCCATGTTACCACTGATCAACGTGATAGGGACCACTTCTCTAACACTAACAACACCTTTGTCCTCATCATGGGGAATTCCAACAGTTCCTTCAATAACCCCTGCAAGTTTTCCAAGTGTGTTTGTACCACTACCTAATTCCACCTTTGTGCTTGAAATGGGGGGAAATTAAATCCAACATGTAGGACCCAGGTGGTTTCCTCCTAGATCATCTATTCTGATGATTTTGATGTCTAATTAAAATCTATCTTCCTTTGCGGGGCGGTTTGTTGAAAAGTGTAAATAGGTTCAGTCTTCATGACATGTGTAATTGTGATTTTATGTAATTGATGAAAAGAAGAAAAATAAAATTATTGTTGTATTACTTGTCTCTTGGGTTTCATGAGCAAGGAATTTTATTTTTAGTGATGGTTCCTATTATGAGCCTTTAGGATTTGTCATCTGGTCATAAAGGTCAATTTGACTTTATGTCATGTATAAAGGACCCTTCTTGGGTATGTTACATTTTGTATGAGTTGCTAAATAAGAATGAAAGCCCTATAAGACAAGCACGAGACATCTCCTTCAAGTCGGTTTCAAAAAGGAATAATTTAAACTCTCCAAAGCACATGTTGGCTGACATATACTCAAGTCAGAGCATTATGATGGGAAACAACTATAAATAGGGCAATTCATATTCCATTTCAGAGTATAATTTCACAGAATAATTCAGTGAAGATTTGAAGCTAGGAAGAAGTGTGAAGGTCATCAAGGGAGCCTAATAACTAGTGAGGAAGAAGGAAAGGAACAGTGAAGTCTCTAGCATTGTTTTGGATCTGTTTTTTAGCCAACTTACCTCCACATGTGCGAGATTGCAGTTGTGTATTGCATAAAGAAGGTTGAGGTATTACAGTCACAGTGAGAGAGAATTTTGGGTGAAAGACAAAATCGAAGTGCCAAGAAGAAGTCTCCTCAAAAGAAGAAGATATAAGGTCAATTTTTGTCAACCTCGTGTGCTAATGGTTTCTGAGATAGAATCAAGAAGTACAATACTAAAGCAAGGGACCGAAATTCTGAAGAGTAGCTATGAACGAAGAAGAAGAAGATATTTGATAATTGCAAGAAGAATCTCATCAAGGAGGATTTGTGTCTTGGTCTTGGAGTGGAAAATAAGTCAAGGTTCTTGGTCTTGGCATTTGTCTATTGAAGTCTCTATAAGAAGAAGAATTTGTGCAGGTTTTCCTCTCAAGTGGGATAGGTTTTGGTCCTTGATGATAGCCTACATTATGTGTCTCTTGTCTCTTTATGTTTATGCATTGGTAGTTTTTTAATGAATAAGAACACTATAATAACATAAGTGAAATAAAATCCTAAACCAAGAAATAAAAAACATTCACAAGCAATTATCTAAGAAGAGAAATCAACTAATAATCGATGTCCTAGATTTATCAACATGGCATCAGAGCTAAGGTGACTAAGCCAAGGAAGGGCATCTTATCAAGGGAAACTCAAGGATCAGATATCATGGAAGGCATCAAAGAAAATATCATTTTGAAGTTGAACTATCTTGAAGACTATTCATTCAAAGGAAGCTAGATCAAAAGGCATTTTCATCAAGACTCGAAGGCAATCACTCTCTCATTGAAAAAATATTCCTACCATTGAAGACATCATCAAGAAGTCATCATCGATCTTCATCAATAAGACTTCACCATCAAAAAGGGATCTCCCTGTCTATGAGATCAAGGATCTTTATTGAAGAAAACCATCTTCATCAAGGAGAATTTTTCAATTCTCTATATCATCATCAATGTTAAGGAGCAAGAAGGAGAAGGAGCATCCTATCAAGTAAGTAAATTTATGTCCACATCTAAATTTGCCAAAATGAATTTTTGCAAGGAAAGAAACAAATTGGTTGGAGCTTCAAACTATCTTGCATGCAAGAAAATGATAGATCTGAATCTCATTGAAAACGAGGTTATGAAACATGTCAAAAGTTCTATCACTAAACCAAGAAAGGAAGATTCTCAAGCTCTTGCCAAATTTATGAAAGGGGAAGTTAGGGCTCAAAGGATTCTCATAGAATCAATCAAGGATCCCCCCATCCCATATGTATCCAAGCTTTAAAAGAAATCTATGGCAAACAGGTGGAGTTGTATTGTCATCTCATTAAGGAAAGAACTCTACAAGATGAATATGTCGAGACAAGATAGAATAACCTCATACTTTATGAGGATACCTGAAATTTGGGATCAACTACAAGATCTGGGAGAAGTCATCTTTGATAGAGAAATGGCTACAGTTGTATTAAATGCACTACTTGAGGAGTGGGGTATATTTACTTCAAGTATTTATGGAAAGAAAGAAGTTATTCCATTCCAGGATCTATGGTGATTATGCAAGATTGAAGAATTTAGATTAAAGGCCAGATCTGATGCGGGAGTAGGTGAGAAAAATCAAGCATAAGTTGCAATGATAAAAAGAGAAGGAAATTTTGGAAAGTTTGATCCTCAAAAAAAGAAGAAGAACATGGCTAAAATGCAATTCTATGGGTGTCAAGAATATGAGCACTATAGGAGAGATTGTCCTAAACTCAAGAAAGACAATAACAAAATAAGAAGAGAAGAATCCCACATCATCGAGGAGGTAAAGGAAGCTGAAAAGAAGAAATCCAAGGAGGATGAAGTAATAGATCTCCACTATTGAGATACTCTTCCTCACCTAAGTTCTTTTCAAGTTCCTAAGTCTTTTGTTGTAAGATATGGCTATCATGACTCACTAAATGGGATGCATCAAGACATCATAGAAGCATGGAAAGAAAGAGCTCAGGACATCATCATAAAGAAGCATGAAAGATGGTTATAATATATGGAATTCAAGGATATAAATCTTGGAAATATCATTGGAAACATAAGTGGCAAGGTCATCTAATTCAAGGTTGATCATACATCTATCAAAAGGAAACGTTTGTTGATGAGAATACTTTGGATCCTCAAGATTCTATGATGGAATCTTCATTGAAAGGTTCACAAATCATGAGGGGAGGCAAGTGTTTCATCAAGAATTCCTAACTTGTGGAATTCATGGCATGATGGTTTGATGACATAAAAGTGAAGCAGATCAAGGGATTGGAGCTCTTTCAATCAAGGAAGTTGTTGTAGGAAGTCTGGATGACCCAAAGGAAAAATGAGGTATGTGTGCTTACATTTGATATTGTGGAATTCATGTCATATGGTTGCAGATATCATGAACCAATGTTTTATATAAAGAGCATGATCAAAAGAATGTATCTCATCCCTCAAAGGGATGCAGGAATGAATGGGTCACACATTCACTAGATGAAATAAACATAATATGTCCTCGTATGAAGTATGAGGTGGTTGACTACAATTGAGGAACTTTGATTGGAAGCTCCTGGGAATGAAATGTGTGAAGAAAGGAAGGAAGATATCGTGGAATATACAACCACAGTAAAGGAAATCAACATCTGAAATACCAAGAATAATTGACTAGGATATCTCCATGGAATATATGAAGACTTTGATGGAATCTGAAAAATAAAGAGATCCTTAACAATATATATATATATATATATATATTTGGGAGATGTGTCGATATGTCTGCAGGATGTTGATGCAAACTAGAAAGATATCATGATGAAATAACGTCACAAAAATAATGTTGAATTTTAATATTCATTCTTTTATTTTTGAACAAATATTTAGATGGGTTTATGCAGGGTTGCCTAGGGAATCTTTATTGATGTCTTCCACCACCGATGCACATGTAGTAGGATGAAAGACCCTTAAGTAAACATGGAATGAAGAAAGCAACATGGCATGAAGGAAGACCAGATATGGACTAATGGATCATTTTCTGATGATGACATGACTGACTCATGGATGAAAGTGATGGATGGTCAGTGCCCCATGTGGAAGTCCCAAACATGAAGACTCCTAGATAACAAAAATTAGTTCATGACATTGTGAGGAGGATTTCTTCAAGTAGTTAGTTTTCCCATCATCTCCACCCAAGGAATTGTTGTAGGTCCCTAATTAAGAGGGAGCCTGGAAAGAAGTTTCTTACTTGGAAGAAACTAGGAAATTCATAATCTAAGAGGGAGATTAGGTACATTCCTTCCGTAGGAATGAGTACATTCCTTTATTGGAATAGATATGTCCTCCCTAATTAAGAGGGAGAGATAAACACATCATTCTTGTCTTCACTTGGAAAGACATAATGGAGAATTGGGTAAACATCTGGCATCCGATACTCTTTGAGGATGAGTTAGGGCATCCAAGATAAGAGTAGTCATAGAGGATCGATATTCTTTGAGGAATGGGAATCCAAGATAAGAATAGTCCTGGTGAAACACACTCTAAGAACCCGAGTGGAGTATGTTTCGAGAGAGACAATGATGAGGGTGTCTATGCATAATTGGTCTTGCCAGCATTATGCTATAATCTTATGGAGAGATAGATTTGTTAGTCAAGGCCTTGCTATGTGACAATGTTGGTTGATTTAATGCTAATATATTGTTTACCAATCCGATTATTATTATGAGAATTCTTCAAATTGATAATGACCAAGTACCTTTATGAATACCTCCCTAGTTAAGAGGAAGTCTTGAAGAGTATAATTAGGTTCGGTCTTCATGACATGTAATTATGATTTTATGTAATTAATGAAAAGAAGAAAAATAAAATTATTATTGTAATGTCACATGGGTTTCATGAGTAAGGAATTTTATTTTTAGTGATGGCTCCCATTGTGAGCCTTTAGGATTTGTCATCTAGTCATAAAGGTCAATTTGATTTTATGTCATGTATGAAGGACCCTTCTTGGGTATCTTGCATTTTGTATGAGTCGACAAATAAGTATGAAAGCCCTCCAAGACAAGCACAAGACCTCTCCTTCAAGTAGGCTTCAAAAAGGAATAATGTAAACTCTCCAAAGGACATCTCAGCTCACATATACTCATGTTGGCTCATTATGATGGGAAACAACTATAAATAGGGCAGATCATATTCCATTTCAAAGCATAATTTTATAGAATAATTCAGTGAATATTTGAAGCTAGGAAGAAGTGTGAAGGTCATCAAGGGACCCTAATAACCAATGAGGAAGAAGGAAAGGAGCAACGAAGTCTCTAGTGTTTTTTTGGAATTTTTTTTGGGCTAACTTACCTCCACACATGTGAGATTACAGAGTTGTGTATTGCATAAAGAAGGCCAAGATATTACAGTCACAGTGAGAGAGGATTTCAGGTGAAAGACAAAGTCAAAGTGTCAAGAAGAAGTCTCCTAGAGAGAAGATGATATAAGGTCAAATTTGGTCAACCTCATGTGTTAAGGGTTTTTGAAATAGAACCAAGGAGTGTAGTACTAAACGAAGGGATTGAAATTATAAAGGGTATCTGTGAAGGAAGAAGAAGCACATATTTGATCATTCAGCAGGAAGAATCTCATCACAGAGGATTTGTGTCTAGGTATTGGAGTGGCAAATAGGTTAAGGGTCTTAGTCTTGGGATTCATCAATTGAAGTCTCTATAAGAAGAAGAATTTGTGTAGGTTTTTCTCTCCAGTGGGAGAGGTTTTGGCCCTAGTTGATAGCCTACATTTTGTGTCTCTTGCCTCTTTATGTTTATGCATTGGTAGTTGTTTGATGAAGAAGAATGCGATAATAACATAAGTAAAAGAAGATCCTAATCTAAGAAGTAAAATATTCACAAGAAATTATCTAAGAAGAGAAACCACCTAGTACTTGATGCCCTAGATTTCTCAAAAGGGTCTACATTTGTCCACTATGCCAATGAGTTCTTATGCTTAAGACGATGCTTTCACATCATCAGGTCCTTCTAGTGTCAAGTACAGTCACATTAGTAGTGATGCTTTTGGCAGTTCCTTTATTCCTAGGAGCATTGCCTCTAGGGGTCAAAATCCTCTCACCGCATTTGTTGGTCCAGGGGTCCAAATCCATGGGTTCAGTTATCATTTTGTTCAACCTTATTCTTCCATTAATAATTTTATGGGGGAACCATAAGGGCCATTGGGGTTTCCATCTTTACTTACTGATCCATTCAACCAATGTTAGCTTCCATTCCTATCATCATTTAATCTGTTGGATTTAGACAAACTTATAAATGACCCCATACGCCATGATCATAGGTGGCTACCTATGCTTGCCAAATTACCATATGATATTCCTAAGTTTGAAAGGAAGACAAGAGAAAACCAAACCACACATACCACCAACTAGGTCTTACCATCTTTGGTGTTCTTCAAATTCTCTCAAGGATGATTATATGCAGTTGCATCTTTCCAATGTACCCTAATTGGGAATGCCACCAAATGGTACATCGAAGTTGATAGGGAATCCTATAGTGACTATGCTTCATTGGTGCAAACATTTTCAAACCATTTCCAATTATATTCACAATAAGAGCTTAGGCATGGCCTCTTGTCATCATTCAAATAGAACACCTTTACACTTATTCCTGATCACATTCATGAGTGGAGGTGATAAAAGAGGTTAGTTATAACCAAGATTCCTGACCAATTGCTTAAATATTGGCTTATTGAATCCTTACTTCTAGTTATGGCCAAGTATGTCACTATGTTTGGGGAGGATGCTAAGGAATAGGTCAATATATATGTTCAACACCTTGATCTAATTTATTCTCAATTGGGAAATTTATATGTTATCATCCGTAACACTCACTGACCTTTGTCTAATCCAAAAAATTCTAAGCTAAGACCATATTCTAATGGTGTGATCAATTCCATCTCTTCCTATGTTATGAGTCAGTTAGCTACTTAGTTGGGGTTAATCATCACTTCACAAGCCTAAAAAATTGTGCCCAATTCTCAACAAGCATTGTCTTCTAAACAAACTATCAAGGTTCATATGAAATGGTCCACACAACCTAAGAATTATTAATAGTCTAGCAAGAAAAGAAGAAGAATAAACAGAAAAATACTTCTAAACTTGCACAATAAACCAACCCAATCAAGTTGGGAGCATGATTGAAAAATATTGTAAGGTCAAATTCCCTTGAAATATTTTTCAGGGGGATCTCTTAACTCATGAGTTTCCATGTATTGATGGAATTAATTATTCCTTCTGCAACCGCCAATCACTCAATAGTCGACCTTATTGACAAATCCATTCTCCACCTAGCCACAATGACAAATGGTTTCCCAAACTCCACCTCTACCTAGGGGCAATGGATGGAAACATACTTTTCTCGAATGCCATGCACCTATTCTTATGTGCAAAGATCAGATTAACTTTTCGACAAGATCCAAATATTATGACACTCTTGAGTCAAGTTCTACCTCTAAGGACCCAACCATCCCACTACATCCATTAGACCTCTCACATTGGATAAGCTTTTGGAGCCAATGTTTCACACACATAAGGGTGTTCTCCATAATTCTACACACAACCTTAATGTGCAAGCTTCCCATGACTACAACATTGTTGAATATTTAGCCAAAACACCTTGTGTCATGTTTGCTTTGGAGGTTTTGCAAAGTTGTCTTATGTAATGCAAATCCTTGTTGACGACAATCAGAGGGGTTGATCCCTCAAAGTTGAGTTTTATTACGTTTGATGTCAAGGCCCCTTACTTTAGACTCTCCCATCAAGTCATGTTTCAAATCTCAGTGCACATCTTCAATTGAGATGTTCACCACACACTTATGGATGAAGGGTATTTTAATTATGTTAAGGCCATGTCATGCTAGAAATATCTTGGTTCTCCAACACTTGTCAATTCAAGTGCAAAACTTCAATGTTGGAAATACTGAGAGGGGGTGAATCAGTATTTATTATTAATTAATATATTTTTAGCTTCATAGAGCATTAATTTTTATTTGCATCGGATAAATATAAACATTCATCAACACCATTCAACAATGCATAGTACTAAAGACAATAGGCCGAAATTTTTAGGTGGAAACCCCTCTAGGACAAAAACCATCGAACGCTTCTTAATATTTGTCTTTTATTAAAATGTGCATCATTATTTTCAGCTCTAATTTAAGGAGGATCCAACCCCCCGGTTTATAAAATCCAACCTATAGGATGCTCCAACGCCCTAGTTTACAGGCTACAACCAGAAGGATGCTCCAACACCCCATTTACCAGTTGCAACTAGACAAATGCTCCAATGCCTTGTGCAAGCTACAACCTACCCTAACACACCCTGCCACCCTAAAGTATTATCAAGCTCCAATATGAAGGAGACTTAAATCTCCTGCCTTGCACCACCCTACCATCCTGATCAGCCAGCGAACCATGTTTCACAATTTTCAGATTGGATCCACCTGTGCTCGATATTAATAGAAAACTACAAAATAAGAATTTGCAAAACAATATATGTCAATCAAATCAATATGCACATCAAACCTTATCTTTTAATATAAACTTTAATAAATGATTCTCCCTCTGCCCAATATATACACCAAACAATTGCTGTTAATATCCATTGTCATACACAATTCTACCTTTGTTAAATCTGAACATGAAACCCTAGCTTTCAATCAATCTGCTTATGTTTGACTGCCATAGAATTGATTCAAATAATAACTGCAATTTGTTTATTCACATGTTCTTCATAACATTCTTCATGCTCTCAAAAGAATCTCCCTCCAAGATCTTCTTGTAATGCTTCTTTTGATCTTCAACTTAGCTCAAAACAAGTGTAACAGCCTACAAAATGAACATATTCCTTGACTTTGCGACAAAATGAACTCAACATTATATTCAAATAAACTTCATAAAATGAAATTTTCCTTGGCTATGAGACAAATTGATACTGATTGTTGGAAATACTAAGAAGGGGTTGAATCAATATTTCTTATCAATTAGTATATGTTTAGCTTCACAAAGCATTAACTAACATTAGCATCAGATTAATATAAAAAATCATCAATACCATTCAACAATTCACAATAATAAATATAGTAGACATGAAGATTTTTCGGTGTAAACCCCTCCAGGACAAAATAACACCAAACACTTCTTAATATTAGTCTTTCAATAAAATGTACATCAATATTTTCAGCTCCAACTGAGGGAGGCTCCAACCTATAAGATGTTCCAATGCTTTGTTTACCAACTACAACTGGGAAGACGCTCCAATGCCCTTGTTCATAGGCTCCAATCTGAAGGATGCTCCAACACCCTGTTTACCAATTACAACTAGACAAACATTCCAATGCCCTGTGCAGGCTCCAACCTACCCTAGCACCACCCCACATAGTTGAAGTATTCTCAAGCTCTAGTCTGAAGGAGATTCCACTCTCCCGCCTTGTACCACCCTACCACCCTAATTAGTTGGTGGAACATATTTCACAACATTCAGACTGGATCCACCTATGCTCGATATCACTAGGAAACTACAAAATAAGAATCTACAAAACAATCTATGTCAATCAAATCAATCTGCACGTCAAACCCTAGTTGTCAATATCCACTATCATACACAATTCTACCTCTGCTTAATCTACACATGAAACCCTAGCTGTCAATCAATTCGCTTTTGTCTGACTACCATAAAACTGATTCAAATCAAAATTGTAATTTTTTCATTCAACATGTTCTTCATAACGTTCTCTCAAAATAATCTTCCTGCAAGATCGTATTGTAATGCTTCTTTCAAACTTCAACTTAGCTCAAAAACAAGTGTAATAGCCTACAAAATGGACCTTTTCTTTGACTTTGTGACAGAATGAATTCAACTTTATATTCAAATAAGCTTCATAAAATGAACTTTTCTTTGGCTATGAGACAAACTAAACTCACTTTATATTCGATTATACAAATGATACCTTTCCTTGTTTCTGCAACAAAATGAACTTAGTTTTGCAATAGAATGAACTTAGTAGAAAACAAATATTAATTTTTCAGCACAATCAAATCAAA
Organism: Pinus taeda; assembly: GCA_000404065.3. Lineage (NCBI taxonomy): Eukaryota > Viridiplantae > Streptophyta > Pinopsida > Pinales > Pinaceae > Pinus > Pinus taeda. Next base: position 195,445 of record APFE031745465.1, read on the forward strand.
CCCATCAAGTTCAAACCTTCAACTTTGGCTTATATTTAAGAATCACTTACAAATTGTGTTGAATATCATTTTCTTGGCTTTATTTTGTCGTGATAGGTTTCAATGTGAGCTTACGTGGGCTCAGCCAAGCCTTTCAAAGTCTTTCATTTTATTAATTGTGTCAGGTATACTTTAGCGAAATTGGTATGTAAGACCATTGGGTGTTGGGATTAATAGATTCTGCTAGTATGCATCCAATTGTTCCATATCTTTGTCCTTGTTTTCAAGCAATTCACATTCAGGATTATGCCATAAGATTGACAATGATAACTGCGACTACATGACTCAACAATTGTTGGAGTGAAGCATGCCTCTGTGTTCCAAATTCACTGCATATCCATTAACAACCCATATCTTGGATGTATTCCATAGGTCAAGATTTGTTCAGCGTTGTCACTGTAATAGGTTCAAACTACTTGTATTACGATGATCCTCCAACTAGGTTGGCTTAATTGGGCCATAAGCACATGTACAATCATATATATAATTTCAACGAACTCAAGATCACACAAAATTCAGAAACTCATCATTGTTTTAACTTTGTATCATCAACAACATTAGGATTGGCTGAGACAAAATTGCTTCTATTCCTTGTACAAGAGTATGCACTATTCCACAAATATAAGTCCAAGTCCACAACAATTAGGTATGTGGCCTTGGATACTTCTTTTTTGGTCCTAAAACTACTCAAACCGTGGAAAAAAGTCTTTATGCTCAGAACCATAAGCCTTAATGGAACCAAATATTCAAAGTTGTAAGCCTGGAAGTATCTACAATGTAGATTTAAAGTTGGTACTATTGTACATTCAAAGGAAAGTCAAGTCCAACTGCTTCAAGGCTGTTCTTAAGATGTTACAAGTAAAAATATTAAAAGTTTACCCTAACCATGTAATATATTTGTCAACAAGGACTGCCACAAGGATTGTGACCTCAAATGATGCTTCAATCAAAACACAATTTCAAAAATTAGGTTGCAAGGAATATGATTAGATTTATTCCCTTTATTACTTTAAATCTTAACTAAACTTGGAACAACAATACTTTTTCTACTTTGTTGGTTACAAATACCAATGATCAAACCCTTATGTGTAGAGATGATGTCTTAGATAAGGTTGAGTGCTACAATCGAGGTTACAGGGCTACTTAGCATCAATTTGTTTTTCTTTCGCTGGTACAAGATCAAAGTTTGAGACACCAATGGATCTCGATTATTTTCATGAAATGATAGTCCTTCATCACTTTGTTATCTCGATGAACCAGTGATGAACCAGAGAAAAGAGAAATCGATACCCTTATGCACTAAAAATTTCCCTTACAAGATGTAAGTTCAGGTTTGCAAGGGTTAATGCAATAAGGTTACCTTTTTCGCTGACCTTGGAGCCTACAATGAAATGAAAATGAAATGAAATTTTAACGTCCACGAGACTAGTTTAAATAGTCTATGGGATCACTAACTTCCCTTGTTTTTTCCTTTTGCAATTCAATCCTCTTTTTATTCAAATTAATGATGAGCTGGCCCAACCTTCTAACAATTCCCTCACTTAAAAGACAATTCCAAGGAACTGATGTTAACATACTATTGTAACTGTCTCTGATGTCTTTGAAAGCATCACATTCCAAAATGAAATGTTCTTCTAATTTCACTGCCCCAGAAGTGCAAAAGGTACACACCCACTCTTCCCAAGCTTCTTTAGGTCTTTTCCACCGACCTATTTTGCACCGTAATTGAAGCAAGTTAGTTCTTAATTGAGTAATGAGAATCTTTGTTCTCCATGGAATGCTAACTCCAATGTACTCTTTTGGTTGGAGATCACACATGGGGTTAAATTCTTGAACATAGTACTTCTTCTTTCTACCCAACTCTTTTCCCCATATATTCTTACGAAACTTCTCCATAACATAACTCTTCAAATCCTTTCTATTTGTGGGACATGCATTGATGTAAATATTCCATTTTTCCATCCATTTGTTATTTCGTCTCATCCACGATTTCTTTCTTTCACTCATTCCTTCATTAAAGATAACTTTAGGCCATCTACCTTCTCCCATTTGCTTAATTCTTTGAAGGTACCTTATGAGATGCACCATAGCAATTGCTTCGATGGAAGGTTCTCCTATTTCACTCAACATTATCTCATAAGAAATTGAACTTTTGATTTTAAACTTGCTCATGATCAAGCGTTTTTGAATTTTCTCAATTTGCTTCCATTTTGAGACAAGGATGTTGCTAGCCCACAATTCACACCCATATAATATCACTAGACAAACTAGGAGCCCAAAAAGCACTTTAATTTTTTTCCAATCCCATAACTCTGCCTCTCTACATCTATTTTGAAGAACATATTGTTGAAGTCTCTAAGTCTACTAGTTAGAAACCCTCCATGCACTTCACTAATTTATTCCTACCTACTTGTTTCACTACTTAACAAGTTATTTATAATGTAAATACTGAAAATAAACACTAGTGCATGCTCAAGATATTACAGATCATCCAATGAAGGAAACAAAAATAATCACACCAAATGACACCCTTATTTTTGGACCAATGTCTCCGGAAAAACCCAATGCGGGAAAACTAGAGCAACTATTTGAGGGTTATCTTATTAAGCAATTTCAGAGTACAATTTGGGTGCCAAATCCAGCTTACCCAACATAGAATTTCCTTGGCAATAGTACCTCTCAATCTAAGACAAATGTCTCAGTTGAAACCTCGAATAAACCTTCCAGTAGCTCCTCAGCTCCTATCTGCCCCAGAAACCCCAGCGTCTGCCTTTTTGGACTGCATCATCCTCTCTCTACCCATTGTCGGCCCTGCGTCAGCCTTAGGAGGCCTTGTGTCAGCCTTCTGGCTCTCTGTGTCAACAACGCTAGCCTCTCTGAAGCATTGTGCAGCTCCTGGCTGCCTCTGCTTGGCCCTACGTGAGCATTGGTGGCTTCTGAGTCGCTCTCTGGCTCTTGCATTGCTCTCTCGGTACTATCTCTGCCTCTCTATCTCTCTGTACTCAATGCCCCTTAACTACAACTCTAATCACTGATTCTATCTCTCTTAACAAACCCCACTCTAGAGAATAGAATGACTAATTATCTGGGGTGTTCTCCAAGTGACCCTTAAGCCCCCTCTTATACTTTTCTCGTTGACATATCAACGACCGAGACTAAGTCCCTAATCAACGGCTAATATTAGATCTGGCTTGATCCATGTATTTTGGACCATTCTAACACATTTTTATATTAACCCACATTAATATTTTAATTTCCCTAAGTTTAGACTTAGGAACTCCATTAAAAATATTAATTATTTTAATATCTCCTAAACTGTTTAGAATCTGCCCAAACCCTTTCTGCATATTGGAGATCTCATGTGCCCCAACCTCTCCATCAAATTTCGTGGCTAGAGCATATCTGATGCTACCACAAATCAACACTCCCTCTTAGTGAGGACTGTGCTTTAGCAATACTCCTCACTGAGTATTACTCTGATCATCCGACATCGGCCCCTGTGTTGATGCTAGGCCTGCTGCCCAACATCTTCTGCGCTATTGTATCATGTACTGTTGTCCATGGTTCTTCCACTACCACTGTTGCATCTGTATGGTAGCTCCCTCAACATCTATGCTGCTGCTGGTCCTTCCTCCCAACACTGCATCTGCACTACAACTCCTCTCATCATGCTACATCGTGTTGCCTATTGTTGCAGTGCAACTCAGTTACTGGGAAGTAATTAATTGATCTCCCAACTCTGAACTCTTTGTTAGGCTAGAGACCCTCCTAATGCTAAATCTCCCTTTGCCACTGACAAGTGCTCCCTCTCTGACCTCTGCGCTGCTGCAACAACTCCCTGCATCTCGCACCTTTGCACACCACTCTATGCCATCCTACACTGATGCAACACTCTCGTGCCTCTCACACTGCTACAACCTGTTAGCCTTGCATTGCCTCGGGACTCCTTCACTATAGCTCTCTCTGCTTCTCCATCCACATCTGTCTCTACCCACATCAGCTAGTCCTGCTACTCCTCTTTGGGGCTCCCGTAGCAAGGTGTAATCCAAGACACTGGGTACCTCTAGGATCCTACCCCTCATCGCCTGTAGTCCACCTGAATACAGCTCGATGTCTCCCCACTTCTGGTTAAGTGGTATGTATGCACTCATGGCACAGTCATTGTCTGTCTCCACTTCCTTCTTTGCCCTTGTTGGCGCTGCCTTAGTCTCGGAAGACTCTCCCTTACTCTTCTTCCTTGGACACTGGGTCGCATAATGACTCAGCTACCCACAGTGGAAGCACTTGATCTTGGAGAGGTCCTTCGTCTTTCACTTTTCTTGCTTTCCCTTAGATGCTAGAGCTGTAGGTTTTAACCCCGTACATAAATTACCTGCATACGAATTCTAGAACACAGAAAATAAACAATGTGAGAGCATAACACATAAAACACATATACATAGAGATTTTCCCCTGGATCCCAAAACTGGGACTACCAGCTTTATTTTTCATTATGTTCCTTTCAATGTTACAATACATATTTATACATGTTGAAGCATCCAATACCATGGACCGAAAACCATTGCATCCAAAACCATGGACTAAAAACCATCACATCCAAAACCATGTGCAAAAAACATGCACAAAACCAAAGGTAGGTCCGCCCAACCAAATATAGGGTCCAAAACCAAAATTTTCCAAGGCACTACCCTGGACCCCATAGAGTGGGGTTACCTGCACCCTTCAAACCCCTTGTGACTCCCCCCATTACACAATCGGTGCAACGAAGGGGGGGATCCGCCCCCCTTCTAACCCCCTGGTTAACTACATGGGCTAGTCGTGGAAAGAATATAACACAACACAACATTCTCCCACTTGTTGTTTTCTTTCCATAAGGAGCCACAAGAAAGCTTAGTCATTTATCTAGCCCTGCAATGCTCATTGTTTCTCTACACCAAGAGAACTTCTCAGAGCTCACATATTTTGTCAATGCATCTACAATATTCTTCAAAGTGCCCATCTTTACCAGCAACACCTTTTTGTCTTCTATCATATCCCTCACAAAGTGATATTGAACATCAATGTGCTTTGTCTTTGAATGATATGCAGGTTCTTTGCCAAGAATATTGAACTTTGTCTGTCACAATCTATCCTTATAGCTCCCTGTACTAACCCCATAATTGAACACAATCTTTGCAACCAAACTGCTTCCTTGCTTGCATGAGTGGTCACCATGTATTCTGCCTTTGTAGTTGATAGTGCCACTACAGATTGTTTCTTACTCATCCAACTGACTACACCTCCAAATAAGTTAAACACATACCCACTTGTAGATCTTCTTTGATCCAGATCTCTAGCCCAATCTGCATCAACAAAGCCATGAATATCAAACCACTGTCCCAATCCTGTCTCCTTGTAGCAACAAACCATAATCACTGTGCCACGCAAATACCTGAAAACCCGCTTCACTGTTGTCTAGTGCTCCTTCCCTAGTTTTGACATAAACCTGCTCAATACTCCCACTGCATGTGCAATGTCTGGTCTAGTACAGACCATCACATACATTAGGCTACTGACTACACTTGCATATGGAACACGAGACATGTCCTTTTCCTCTTCTTGTTTCTTGGGACATTATTCAGCAGATAACTTTACACATACAGGAATAGGAACCTTCACCGAGTTACTATCCTTCATATTAAACGTCTGCAATATTGTCTCAACATAATTCCTCTGGTTTAACCAGAGCTTCCTCTTTGTCCGATCTCTTTTAATTTCCATGCCCAAGATATAGTTTGCAGCACCAAGATATTTCATGTCGAATTTGGAAGAAAAATGGGTCTTCAAATCCTGGATAGATTCTTTGTCATTTCCAACCAACAACATATCATCCAAATATAAGACTAGATAAATAACACAGTCACCAATTAATTTAAAATACACACAGTGATCTACTTTGCTTCTGTTGAAGCCAAGTCCCCGTATAAATGCATCAAATTTCTAATACCAAATCCGTGGTGACTGTTTTAACCCATACAGAGACTTCTTTAACTTTCATACCAATTCTTTCTTACCCTTCATCACAAAGCCTTCAGGTTGCTTCATGTAGATCTCCTCTTCTAGATCCCTGTGAAGAAATGTTGTCTTCACATCCATCTGTTCTACCTCAAAATCAAAAGTAGCAACAACATATAAAAGTAATCTAATAGAAGTTACCTTGGCAACAGGAGAAAAAATATCATCAAAATCAATTCCCGACACCTGGGAATAACTTTTTTCTAGCAACCGAGCTTTTTATTTATCCACCTTTCCTTCTGCATTTCTAGCACACCACCTTTACAAGTTTTCCTGGAGATTTAGATCTCCCTCTAGATTTAGACCTCCCACTCAATGACTTATTTTTGTTTATGTTTTGGGACCGTCCTCGTACAAACAAGGCATCACCATTCTGGCTCTCCATATTTTTCTATCTCATTTCCTCCGTCAGCAAGGATGAGACTATTTCATCAAATTTTCAAAGCAATTGCATTTCTACCTATAGCAATAACTAGACTCTTCCGTGAATCTGGTAGAGAACACAACAAACTGATGCACTTATCTTCATCTAAAATTTTAATATCAACAGATGATAACTGACTTACCACAGTATTAAATGCATTCAAATGCTCTGTCATCGAGTCTCCATCTTTCATCCTCATGTTATACATCTTTTTCCGTAGGAACAGTTTACTCACTGGAGACCTAGATTGGTATAAAGTCCCTAAATTGTCCCACAAAGCCTTCGTCGTAGCTTCCCCTGATACATTCATCAATACTAAATCTGAGACACACAATCGTATTGTGCTCTTTGCCTCCCAATTCAACTTCTTCCATTCTTCATCAGACACCTCCCGTTGGTTTAGTACTTGGATCTACCATGATCCACTGATCTTTATCCACCAACATATCCTCCATCTTGAGTTTCCATAACTCAAAACTCTGACCATTAAATTTCTCGATCTCTATCTTTCCACTGCTCACCATCTTCTTTCACCACCAGAATTGATCCTGTAGATCTCCCACTGAACAGGGTCTACCACAGGCCTGAGCGAAACCCCTCAGCAACAAAGGCGTTCCCTTGAAGCCAAAACAACTTTGATATCAAATGTAGGTTTTAATCCCATACAAAAATTACCTGCATACAAATTCTAGAACACAGAAAATAACCAATGCGAGAGCATAACACATAAAACATATATACACAGAGATTTTCCCCTGGATTCCAAAACCAGGACTACCAACTTTATTTTTCATTATGTTCTTTTCAATGTTGCAATACATATTTATACATGCCGAAGCATCCGATACCATGGACCGAAAACCATTGCATCCAAAACCATGGAACGAAAACCATTGCGTTCAAAACCATATGCGAACAATATGCACAAAACCATAGGTAGGTCCGCCCAACCTAATAAACCAAAATTTTCTGGGGCGCTACCCCAAACCCCATAGAGTGGGGTTACCTGCACCCCTCACCCCCCTTCTAACCCCCCAGTTAACTACGTGGGCTAGTCGTGGAAAGAATATAACACAACCTAATAAGGGCAACATCCTCATCCTCCTGCTTGACTCTGATCCCCTTGCCGCTACTTCCCGCCTTTCACTGTCATCTGATCTCTTCTTGGCGAAGAGCCGCCCACATCTCATCCTAAGGTGGAAGTGTCCATCTGCCTAGTATACTTGGGAAAAATGCCTCCTAGTCTTCTGAGACAACATTCAAGGTTGTCCTCACCATCAATTCCTAATCCGGCATGGCTTCTATAGCAGTCAAATAATCTCGGATCTCATTCAATCCTATGAGGAAGGTGTCAATCAATTCTCCCTTCTTCATTTGATATGACCTCAACTGATTTTCTAGTAACATTCTTCTCTACACAGAAGTATGTTGGTACAATTTCTTTAGGGCCTCCCACATCTCATTTGTCGTTTCCTTCTCGGAAATGTGTGGTACTGCATGGTCCTTGACCCCATCAAGGATGATGCTCTTGGCCCTCGCCATTGCCTCCTCGTACTTTGCATTCTCACCTGGGTTGACTGGGATAGCTATTGTCTTCAAGGCGAAGTGCTTGACACGATTTCTGTCAAGTACAAATAAGATTTTGGCCTTCCAGACTGCAAAGTTTGGTTCTTTGTCCAGCCTATCCTGGTCTCTTACTCCGTGTAGTGCCATGATGCTCTTCTACTTTCCTCTTGGAAGTTCTCGATGTGACTCCTTCTGAGTCTCAATTTCCCTCCTGGAAATCCTTCTACCGATGTTGAGATGCCCCTACTCTGATTGCCTGTGCAACCGCACCACTGATCCAAATTTCTCATCTAGAAACCCTCGGTAGCAACTCCCCCCTCTTGGCCTTGCCCTGTCAGGCACTGTTCTAATTACAGTACCTCACCAGTTCACTCTGTAATGTTCCCACAACCTTCTAAAACCCAACAACCTAAAGGTGAGAACTCCTAGGCTCTACGCAATCCTGACACTAGCAACCCGGCCTCCTCATCCAACTATGTCAACCTTCATAGCTTTTGTGTGGCTCTTTGTGAGTCTCCTTTTTCTGCCCTTAGCCTTTATGCTGCCTCTTCCTCGCTCACCCTTGATGATGCGGCCACTGCATCACCCTTCCCTTGTTGTTGCTCTGCTAGAAACAACTTTTATCACTCGAGACAACTTTTTCTACTACTATTACTCTACTCGGCTGATGTCCTCAATTTTCTTATGATCTGCAGCCATGCTCTGATACCATGTTGAAGTTTCTAAGTCTACTAATTAGAAACCCTCCATGCACTTTACTGATTTATTCCTACCTACTTGTTCTGTTACTTAACAAGTTATTTACAATGTAGATACTGAAAATAAACACTACTACATGCTCAACATATTACAGACCATCAACTGAAGGAAACAGAAACAATCACACCAAATGACACCATTATTTTTGGACCAATGTCCCCGGAAAAACCCAATGCGGGAAAACTGGTGCAGCTATATGAGGGTTTTCTTATTAAGCAATTTCAAAGTACAATCTGGGTGCCAAATCTGACTTACCCAACAGATAATTTCCTTGGCAATAGTACCTCTCATTCTGAGACAAATTTCCCAGCTGAAACCCCGATAAAATTATGGTAGCTCCTCAGCTCTTATATACCCCAAAAACCCCAACATCTGCCTTTCTGGACTGTGCCAGCCTGAGGAGGCCCTATATTAGTCTTCTGGCCCTCTGCGTCAACAACGCTGGCCTCTCTGAAGCACTGTGTAGCTCCTAGCTGCCTCTGTGTGGCCCTGCATGAGCACTATCTGCTACTGCATCACTCTCTCTGGCTCCTGCATTGCTCTCCCGACACTATCTCTGTGTCTTTGTCTCTCTATACTCAATGCCCCTCAGCGACAACTTCGATCACTGATTCTGTCTCTCTTAGCAAACCCCGCTCTAGAGAATAGAATGAATGATCATTTGGTGTGTTCTCCAAGTAACCCTCAAGCCTCCTCTTATACTTTTCTCGTTGACATATCAATGGTCGAGATTACGTCCCTAATCAATGGCTAAGATTAGATCTAGCTTGATCCATGTCTTTTGGACCATTCTAACACAGTTTTATATTAATCCACATTAATATTTTAATTCCCCTAAGTTTAGACTTAGGGACTCCATTAAAAATATTAATTATCTTAATATCTCCTAAACGCTTTAGAATGTACCAAAAGCTTTTTTGGATATTGGATATCTCATGTGCCCCAACCTCTCCACCAAATTTCGTGTCTAGAGCACATCTGATGCTACCACCAACCAACACATATAGTGCTTTCTACCCTCCTAAGACTCTTTTCTTTCTGCAGTGCTCCCAATTAAGCTTCTTGTTGAAATCAATCCCGAGGTACTTGTATTCATTTACTTATTCAAGAATGTTGCCTTCAAAGAAGAACGTATGTTGGCTCTGCTTCTTCTTATTTGAGAAAATCATTATTTTGGTCTTGTTGGTATTGACTTGCATCCCCATTTCTTTACAAACATGCTCAAGGGCATATAGGTGCATCTACAATCCCTGGGCCAATTTAGCAATCAATATAAGGTCATCAACATATAAAATAAGCTTTATCACAAATTCCCCCAGCCGAACACCATCCCCACCTTGCAAATGTAGCCACTCTTCCAATTTATCAATATATAAACCAAAAAGAGTAGGGGATAAAGGGCAGTCTTGCTTGACTTCGATGTCACTTCTAAAGATCTCTGAAATGCATGTTGAAGTTCTAATTTTTACTTTCACCTCTTCATAAATCTTATGGACAGCAACTCTATACTGCAAAGGAATTTCAAGTTCTTCCATTCTACTCCACAACTTATCTCTAGGGACCGTGTCAAACCACAGAGACACACCTTTTATGTTCAGAAGTGATGCCCTAAGGACGATCAAAGTACTTCTTCCTACAATGAAAACAACAAACCCCAAGTGCATAAAAAACAAGATAAAAAATACCAAGCCTCTTGTTTGATGATCCTTTTCTCCACAAGGCCGAGACAAATTGCAGAGCTTAATCACATAATACATGCATTCAAATTGCTTGCCAAAGTGATGAGGTGAGATGTGTTTTTATAATTTTCTCTTGACCAAGAGGGTGCCTCCACATAGTGAGCCAACTTAGGTTCTTAGGAGGGAAGGCCGTTTAAAATTGAAATTTTGTTGGAGGGAAAAACGTTTTCAGGGTTTTTGAATTTTAATTTCAACTATAACAAAAACAAAAAACTCACACGCCCTTGATCTTTAGAAAACAATTCTTCATCATTAAACTTTGCCATAGGAAATACTATTTTAATTCATGGTGAGGAACCTTATAACATGAGCATTTTACTTAAGCAAGGAGGTAGTACCACATGATCACCCTTTGGGGTTTTTTCTCACACATTTGGTGTTTCATCTTTATACAGGCGTAACTCCCAAACTGTGAGGCCTCTCGTGGCATGCAACATATAATTGGAATCGACTTGACTAGGAGCATTTAATGATGACAATCTTGATATCAAATTCATTGATCGTAAAAGAAAACTCAACAAATGCGGGGCACTAGGGTTTCCATCCATCCCTCCATTGCAACTTCCAACTAATGCAATCCAGACAACTATTAAGAGTGTTCGATAACAGATGTTGACATCAATGACAACACCATTCAACATTCAAGCCTTCGATGGATATATCCTTATGCCTCTTGACATTCTTCCTTCATTTTCCATTGAGCTAAGGGGAAATATTGTGACCATAAATGTTGAAGTTACTGAAGTTATTGTTATAAGAAAATTTGATAGATGCACTTCTAGACATTCAATAGAAAATTTAGGGAATTTGCAAAGCTTACTAGGAAAGGAATTTTTGTCTAATTGTAGATATGGCTTGCGTACGACAACTAGGTGGGGGATTCATAATTGGCTGGCTTGGGATTGGGACTATAAGGCCAAGCAGAGACATTCCCTATTCATTAATGAATAGGATTTTGAATAACCTGAAATCTTGGGAGAAAACATTTTGTTGTCTTTTCAATAACCTTTTAGATAAGTTGAAATCTTCAATGGGATTTTTAGTAGCATTAGGACCACCCATACATGGTTCACCTATTGGAAATATGTAAAAAAACGAATAACAAATTGATAGGAAGCAACATAGAGCACCATTTGTTCATAATAGGCATGGAGAGCATAGATATTCTGCCAACTAGTTCATGTGCACATTTGTGAACCAAAAAATAGAACATCAATCATCAATGGCAAGTATTTCCTTTCATTTGTTGATGATTTAGTAGAAAAATGTGGTTGTATTTTTTGAAACTAATAACTTAATTGTTTAATGAATTTCAAAAGCTGAAAGTCTTAATAAAAAAGAGTTGAGTTGTCATATTACCTCTCTTAGGTCTAATAATGGTTGCAAATTATGTTCTAGATAATTCAATAATTTTTTTGTTAAACATGGGATCAAAAAACAATTCACTATACATTACACTCCACAATCGAATGGAATCACTTAGAGGTAGAACCATGCTTTCACAAAGATGGTAAAGTGTATGTTGCAAAACAAGTGTGACCAAATAGGACTTGGGCCAAGGGAATGTTCACAACTATATACTCACTAAATAGATCTCAAACAATCATTTTGACATAGAAGACTCTAGAGGAAGCATGGTATGGAAGAAACCCAAAAGTCAACCATCTTAAATTATTTGGTTCTATTCTGTCACATGAATTCCAGAAGAAAAGAAGAACCAAGTTAGATCCAAAGAGAAAAATGGTGATGATTACATGGTGTAGAAATCACCATAAAGGTGACAAGTTGGTCAATATTGACACAAAAAATATGAGCTTTAGTAGAGATAATTTTATTAATGAGAAAATTGGATCTTTCTACACTTCTCTCGAATTCAGAATTACTATGAAATTAGTAATGGTTGAGGATTCAAGTGCCAAGATTTAGGCAAATCCACCTTAAGGGGACAAATATTATGAGCATGAGTAGTCTTATAGGTTAGTAATTTCTTATGCAAATAGCATGAACCAACATCTGAATGACAAATACATGTGGGGATGAGGACGATACCAAGAGGAGACTCAAGTGGTGTCACAAAGATGGCCAAGTGTATGTCGCAAAACAAGTGTGTTCCAAATAGATTTTGCACAGAAGAAATGTTCACAACAATATGCTTACTAGATAGATCTCCAACAATGTTGTGAGGTAGAAGACTCTAGAGGAAGCATGGTATGAAATAAAACCCAAAGTCAACCATATTAAAGTCTTTGGTTCTACTATGTCACTTGAATTCAAGAAGAAAAGAGAACCAATTTAGAAATGATGATGATCATAGGTTGTAGCGACAATCATAAAGGCTAAAGGTTGATTGATATTGACACTAATAAAATGAATTTTAGTAGAGATGATGTTGATGAGAAAGTTGGACCTTTCTGCACTTCTCTAGAATTCAAAATTATAGAGAAATTGGTTGTGGCTAAGGATTCAAGTATCAAGATTCAAATAGCTACAACTTAATGGGACAAAGATTCTAAGCAACATTTGATTGAAATAGCCTAAACCCATAATTGATTGAAACAAAGACAATTGGGGATGAGAATGATCCCCAAAATTGACTTAAGTGGTGTCATGACACCATTGAATATGTTCGAATAAGTGATATTATTGAAGTTTAATCATCTAAAGGAAAGAGTAAACAAAAACCAAACGCAATCAACTTTGCTCTGATGGCCAATGTTAAAGAAATATATGAACCACAATGGTTTGAGGAGGTGAAATAAAACTAAAATGGGAAGAGACAATAATAGCCAAACATGAGAATTTGATGAAAAATCAGACTTCCAACCTCACAACTCTTCCATCAAGAAAGAAACCAATTTGCTACAAATGGGCGTATAAAATCAAGTATAAGGTAGATGATACAATTGATTGCAAAAGGGAAGAGTAAACAAGCTCAGGGCACAATTGATTGCAAAAGTGTTATCTCTACGAAAAGGCATTGACTATGTTGAGAACTTTGATCCTGCAGCAAAGATGAGCACTATCCAACTTGTTTTATTCATGGCACCAAAATTTGACTAAAGAGTCCATCAGATTGATGTAAAGATTGCATTCTTCAATGGAAATTTGCAAGAGGTCTACATGCATTAACCACAGGGTTTTCATCAAGTTTTAGGGAAGAAGCATTTAGTATACATATTAAAGAAGGCTCTATATGGTCTAAGGTAGGAACCTAAGGTATAGTACATGAAGATTGATAGATACTTGGATGAACAAAGGTTCCACCAAAGTCCTTCAAATTCAAATATACATGTCAAAAGAGTTGATAATAGTATCATCTTTTTGGCGATATCTGTAAATGATATCATTATCATAGGTAGTGAAGAAACTACTTAAAACTAATCAAATCCAATATGAGAAAAATTTTTAGCAAAACTAATCTACACCTACACTATTATTTAGGTGTAGAAGTTTGGCAAATATATAGCAATGTTTTTGTCTCACAAACAAAACATGCAAAGGGTTTGCTTGATGAGTTCTAAATGATACATTGCAAAGTCTCATCTAAACCTATGAAAAAGGGCCAAGACTTTCAACCAAAACTAACTATAAGGCAGTGAATGAGTCAATATAGTGAACATGTCGATATCTTGAGATATCGTACAATCACTAGCCCTAATTTGATTTTCATGGTGAACTTCATTTCTAGATTCATGACAACACCAAACGTAAACTAGTGGACCACAACAAAGCGAGTATTGAGATGTGTGAAAGGGATGCTTGACTTTCAAATTGTGTACAATATAAGAAAAGACCTTCAACTATGTAGGTATATAGATTTAGATTTGATAAGCTCTATCAATAATCGAAAATCCACTTCTAGAAATGTTTTCAACCTTGGCACATGTGCAATCATATGTCCTAGCAAGAAGCAACTCTTCATTAATAGAAACAAAATATCAAGCAACAAAGGGAGCATGCAAGGCAATTCCACTCAAGAAAATGTTTTCAAATATGCCAATGCAACAAGCAAAGCCAGCCCTCTTATGTGACAATCAAGGCATGACAAAAATTGCAGTGTTCCACAAGTGTACCAAACACGTTAATGTGCATTACCACTTCATCAAATGGATAATATAGGAGGGACCTATTAAGTTATAGTATTGTCACATAAAGGACCAGATTATGAACATTTTCGACAAATCCGAGTCCTAAAAAATATGTAAAATTTTAAGATAAGCTTGGTATAGTTAGTATATTGACCATTAAGATAAGCTTGGTATAGTTAGAAGATTGACCTTTAAGAGTGGTTGTTAAAGTAATATTAAGTTATAAAGGTCAATTAGATATTAATAAAGTCAAATTCAATTTTAGATTATTCTATGTTTTTATTATGTTTCTCAATCTATCCCCCATTCATAAAGTGGATTGACTTGAATTGCTTGTAAGCCTAAAATAGGAAAATAAGAAAGATTTCATTTTCTGATTGAACAATACGATACAAAAAGATATTTCAAGTTATCTTGGTTTTTTCATGTACTTAATTATTGTAGTAAAAAATTCACATAAAACACCTCAAGATTGAGGTAAAATCTCAAAACATGTATTATGTAATCTTCATAAATAGTAAACTATAAAGGTAAAATTTCAAAATGTGAACTATATAATCTTTGTAGAAAATTTTTGAATACTAGTAGTTCACCACAGTTTCAAGTTTTCGCACACTTTTGTTACCCACAATCGCAGATTAAAAGGCCTGCTATAAAACTTTAAAAATACAATTTATTTGAAACATTAGGATTTCCCCTACATTAACTTTTTCGGTTGATATGAAAGAATTAAATGGAAAGCATACATAGAAATATAACAAATGTACGCAGTTATTTTTGGTCAATTGACCCTAGAAAAACCCATAAGGGGGAAACCAGTCTTCAAGGAGGATCTTATTTTGTTTCTAGATAAATTCTTACAACATTAATAATACAAGAGACCCAACTTATCTCTTCCCTTAAACAAGTTTCACAGAGGTCCTCATTCAACTGAGTTTCTGGACTGATATTTTAAACCCACAGTCTACCCTTCTCTCGCTTAAATTTTGACCTCTTTTACAGCTCCTTCAATGTTCGAAATCAGATCATAGAACAATCAACTCCCTGCCTAGAACAGTCTATCTAAGCTAAAGAATATGCCCAAAACACCTTGAATACAATGTTTATAGGGCCTCAAAGAACTCGCTAGGAATCTAGAGTATTCTAGCCTTGCTCATGTAGAATTTTCAAGTTTGTATGCTCCTGAAATTTTGGCCTAATCTCAGCCTCAAGATCACCACCAAACTTGACCCAATTAAATTAGATAACCAACATCAACTTCAACCTATATTTAGCTTGAAAACCTATATTAGCTCAGCACTAGTTTCTCCTTGATTTCCACCCCCAAAATTTTCCGGTGCCCTACTAGATTTCCGATTCCAAAATTTATGTGTTGTTTCTCCTAAATATTCGATGCTTGGACTCTCTATTAGTAAATGTTGGTGTGAATGTGACTATTATTTGTTGTGAGATAACTTCTCCTTATGCATATCTTTTCTCTCCTTATCAAGCTTCTTTCTCTCAAATTCACATGAGGTAATGAGCCTTCTCTTGTTGTGCGCTACTCTTCCTTGATGCAAACTGAGCCTTCTTGAGCAACTCCTTGCTCTCCTATGTTCTCCTCAAGTCCTCGTGAGAAGAATAATGATAACATAGCCCTTCCTTTTCCTTTTTTTCTCTTCATAAGATGGGATAACTAACCTTAGTAATCTAATGGCTACGATTATATCTCGGCTCATTAGATCAAGGGTGCAGATCAAGTCCCCCACTTGACCCCTTTCTCATGTTGATGCCCTCACTTAAAACAATCCTAGGCACCTTTTTAATGTCAATAGAGAAACTTTGAAGTCTAAAATGAGCCTCCTAAAGAATATTATAAAATAATACATAAAATAATGAAATAAGATTAGATTACATTATCAAATTTTAGAGGGAAAAAGGAAAAAACTATTTTTTAACTTGTATTTTCAACTTATCTCCTTATGATTTTACTTAAATTTTGAGCGGGAGCACTCGTTGGATGAAAAAAATAATTTCTCATCTAAGGAGTACCCATGGTGCATGCCTCTGATGGACCCTCCTACATGAAAGTGAGAAATACATAAAAAAAAAAAAATGTGATTGCAATCATGTCTTTCATGTATTTATCATTTTTCGTGTAGCAAGGTCCATCAGAAGTATGCAACATGGGTACTCCTTGGATGAGGAATTAAATTTTACATCCAAAATGCTCCTTCTCAAAATTTGAGAAAAACAATAGGGAGATAAGTTGAAAAAATAGTTTTTATTAAAACGCAAGAAAACTTTCTTGTAAAAATCACATCATTAGAGTTTGTCGACATGTTTCGAACTATCCACTGTGGTTCATCATCAAGACAAGATGAAGAACTAGATCTTGGCATCAAGTTAAACAGATGAAGAGAGAAAAAAATTAACCGTTAAATACAACAGTTAGATTTGATTAAATAAATATTATTTGTTAATGAATAATATTTTAA
>APFE031745465.1:225040-261112 GCA_000404065.3 Pinus taeda
CATAATGTGCTGTCAATTCTTCCGTAAAAATTGCCCAAGTGATAATTTGTTTACGAGAGCAAAGTCATTGATACCATATAAACTGATTTGGTTCCAAATATAAAGTTGCAATACATACCTTTTGTGTGTTTTGCACAGTATTGAGATCGAAAAATTTCTCCATCTGTAATATCTATGTTGCGGGATCCTTGCCATCAAACTTCCTCATATCGATTTTTGGAATATGGTGGGTCTTCGATCCCACATTAGAGTCTATGAAATCATGATTAACATTTATTTTGTTTGCATCATGAGTTTCCTTTACAACCTTTTCACCATTAGTAAGTATTTCTTGTAGAAAAATTGTCAAATCTGTCTTCAAATCTGCCATGTCTGTCTTCAAATCTGTCTTCAAATCTACCATGTCTCTCTTCAAATCTGTCTTCGAATCTAACTTCCAATCGTCCATCTTAGCTTCCATGCCCTTTATCTTAGATTCCACGCCATTTATCTTAGCTTCTGTTAGCTTTTGTGAGCGTGACATTTGTTGCACTTGTTCTTGTAATTTTGATATATCATGTGGCATTTCTTCCTCTTCTTCATGAGTCATGCTAGGACTTTCAGGTTCCTTACTAGGTGTTTGCATTTTCTTTCTTCAGGGCATCCGTTACTGATAATAATGCTCTACTATGCCCTTTGATATCCTTCAAAATAAATTTTCAAACCAATCTTAAGCAAAAATTTAAAAGAATCTACACACATTTTTTCACTTTGTAGGAGCTCGATATTGCCTCTGATGTATCTCTGTACTTTCAGATCATCCAGTTCTGAAATTGTGACCTGCAATAGCCCTCTATGTCCTCTTTCCAATGCCGCCAATCTGATCCAAATTGGATTCTCCAAGGAAGACTTATGCAAAATCTCCCACAGTGACCTGATTATAGACTAGTTCAGTAAAGCAAACTTGTACGACGTGCAACGAGTCAGTGTTTCGACCTTTGGCTCTAAAAAAGATATACAAGAAACCACAATCCGTCTTCTTTTTGTACCTTCTTACAAGATTTCAATCAGATACTCAGAGAGAAAGTTATAACAATTTTCCCCAGGTCACCTGTTTGGAATGAAATTGAGGAGTCTGCAAGAAGACCAACTTCCTCAGATCATATCTCCGCAAATATAGCGCGAACAGCTCTAAAATTCGGACCCAAGATTCAGCGCGATTTCTTCTCAAATGGGTTTTTGTTTTAGCTTCTGAAATGTCGCAGAAAAAAAAGTTATAGAGGAAATGCCACGATGACCTGTTTGGAGTAGCGAAACCCTAGAATCCAAAGCTCTGATACCAAATGTTATGAAACCAGCGCAAGAAAAGATAGAAAAGATAGATCAACGCCTTAGAATTCAGCCTCTTCGAGGTAGCAACCTCCTTTACATTACGTAAATGAACAATTCTTGAATGATTCAAATGACAAAACCTCCTTTTTATATATAGGAGTCTGAGGAGTCACAATAAGGACCTATGTCACATTCAGAGGTGGAAATGACTCCCTCTAAAAGGATACAGACCCCACACTTGTCGCTTTGACACTGGTGTCATCTCCAAGCACCACCTCCAAGTCTAAACCTTTTGTAAGACTCGTAAAATGCTCCCTCGCTCTAGTCATATGGCTACATGCTCCATTCTATATAAGCTAGACACTTGTGGATATAAGACTAGTGGCTAAGTTCACCACTAGTGCAAACTCTGTGTCAAACCTCGAGGTGAACACCTCCACCTTGGCGGAAGCTGCTACATCCTTCTTCACTTTCTTCTTAGGGCACTTGCATGCATAGTGACCCATCTTCCCACAAACAAAGCATTTTACTTTTTTTGTGTCCTTCTCAAAGTTTTCTTCCTCCTTTTGTTGATTGGCCCCACTCGTGGACCCCTATGTCTTCTTCTTGACCTTAGTCACAAGGGAGACATTCTGCTCCTCAAATGCCCCACCACTCTAGCTACTCCTCTTTGCACTCCTCTTGGATGAAATCATCCCACAACCTCCTCCAGTCTAGAAAGTGCTCTCTGGCAACAATGTCATGTATGAATCCATCCCACTTTTCTAAGAAACCATCTAGTGCAATCTTGACCAATTGGTCCTCGGGAATAGTTTCTCCCACAGCAACCAACTCATCCTTCACCTATGAGATCTTGATGAGGTATGAGGTCACACTATCAGTCCTAGTCATCTTGGTGCTTCTTAGTTTCTGCCTCAACACCATTTCCCTATTTTCATTAGAACTCTGGTGTAATGTGACAAGAGACTCCCACATGTTGTAGGCAAATCTCATCCTAATCACATGAGGAAATAGGTGGTGTCTGATGCCATTGAGAATGATAGTCTTCATCGTTACATTCTTCTTGATGAACTTAGTCAATTGAACAAGATCTGAAGGAGGTTGCACACCATTATCCACAATGTCCCATACCTCCAACTCCTCAAACAAAAGCATCATCCTCTCCTTCCAAGGGCTAAATTTTTTTGCCCCTATGAGTCTATCCTCCACCCTTATACCAATTGCCATGACCCTCCAAACCGACACCAAAATATAGATCTATATATCCAAAATCTACCTCCCTCTCAACCTACAACCCTTTGGGTTTCTGAATGTGGTTGTAGGCTAGTTGTTCAGTTTCTAGCAAAAGGTAGCTTGTTGGTCCTATCAGTTGAAGTTTTACTTAGATCTGAGGGCTCCTTACTTAGATCTGAGGGCTCCTTTCTCAGATCTAGAGCTTGAAGTGCTTTAATACCATGTAGAAAAAATTTGAATGTTAGTAACTCACCACAATTTCAAGTTTTTGCACACTTATGTTACCCACGGTCTAAAATTAAAAGGTCTAATACAAAAATTCAAAAGTGCAATTTATTTGAAACATTTGAGTTGCCTCTACACTAACTTTTCCAATCGATGTGAAAGAATTAAATAGAAAGTATACACATAAATATAACACAAGTACACAATTATTTTTGGTCAACTGACCCTGGAAAAACCCACAAGGGTAAAACCAGTCTTCAAGGAGGATTTAATTTTGCTTCTAGAGAAATTTCTCACAACATTAAATACGCAAGAGATTCAATTTATCTCTTCCCTTGAAGAATTGCTACAGATGTCCTCATTCAACTGAGTTTTTAGACTGATATTTTAAACCCATAGTTGTCCTTTTCTAGCTGAAAATTTGACCTTTTTTATAGCGCCTTCAATGTTGGAAATTAGACTGTAGAACAACCAACTCTCTGCCTAGAAACATAGTCTTTTTGAGCTAAAGAATACACCCAAAACACCTTGAATACAATGCTGATAGGGCCTCAAAGAACTCACTAGGAATCTGGAGTATTTTGGGTTTACTCGCCCAAAATTTTCACGTATGTCTGGTCCTGAAATTTTGGCCTAATCTCAGCCTCAAAATCACCACCAAACTCAGCCTAACTCAATCAGATAACTAGCTTAAATTTCAACCTATAATTAGCCTAAAAACCTTTGCTAACTCGACCCTAACTTCTTGATTTCCATCCCCGAAATTTTCGGGTTGCCCTCCTAGATTTCTGCTCCCAAAATTTTAGGGTTGCTCCTAAATTTTTAGTGCTTGCCCTCTCTATTAGTAAATGAAGGTGTGAAGGTGATTATTTTTTGTTGTGAGATAACTTCTTCTACAAACCTTTGTTCTCCTTCCCAAGCTCTCTTTAAAATGCACATGAGATAATGAGCCTTTTCTTATTGTATGTTGCTCTTCCTTGCAGCAATTTGAGCCTTCTAGAGCAGCCTCTTTCTCACCTATGTTCTCCTCAACTCCTTGTGAAAAAAATAACGAGAAAATAACCCTTCATTTTCTTTTTTGTCTCTTCATAAATGAGATACTTATCCCTAGTGATCTAATGGTTGAGATTAAATCTCAATTTATTAAATCAAGGGTGGAAATCAAGTCCCCCTCTTGACCCCTTTCTCATGTTGAACCCTTCATATTTTTAAAGTTATGTACCATGTGCACTTTTTCTCTCATAAAGTGACTTTTAAAACATAAAAGTCACTTTAATAATATAAAGTGCACTTTAGTGCTTTTCACATAGTCACTTTATAACCCATGTGACTTTAATAAATTAAAATACATGATACATATCTTATAAAAAGGTGATTTTGCTCCAAGATATTAATAAACTCTTAATGTCCCTTGACAAAAAAGATATTAAAGTGTCTCCTTAGGTTAAAAGGATAAATGCCTAGTAAACACTTCCTTAGTACCAATTTTCTCAACAATTTTCATAAAAACTAAATTATAAAGATAAAATTTCAAAATGTACATTATGTAATCATTATAAAAACTAAACTATAAAGATAAATTCTCAAAATTTGTACTAACAACCAATTCTAGAAATTTCTAATGTAATAACCAAAATTAAACAAAATACCATTAACATTGTAATTTTGTGCTTATAATTCACATTTTTATTGAAATAAATTATAAGCCCAACAAATAAATTCACTTGTTATATTGTAATCTTCATAAAAACTAAACAACAAATACATATTACACCATGATAACAATAAACTTTCTCTTTATTATTTATTAATTAGGAATATATCAAATTATTTTTATAACATAAATATCATTTACACCATGATAACAATAAACTTTCTCTTTATTATTTATTAATTAGGAATATATCAAATTATTTTTATAACATAAATATCATTTTCTTTATTTTGAGGTCTTCATTGTTTATTGAGTATCTAAAATTTATATTAACAACTACTAACCATAATAAATAGTTACTAAAGCTCCATGGTTATCTGAATTTAATTAGATTTTAAAAAAAATATTATTCAATGAATTACTACGTATTGAATTATAATATTTATTTCTCACTAAATAGATAAAACACATTCAATGAAAGGTCACCTACTCAATTATAGTAATTATTACTAATTAAAAAAAATCAGATTCACTCTCAATAGGACTCGTGAAAGACTCTCATCCAGTTGATTGCCACCTGCTCAATTATGGCCCAAGTTAAATACGAAAATTGCATTCATTGATTTTATTCAATTTCCCTCAATTATGGTACTTGTTCCTAATAAAATAGGTAGATTGCATTCATAGATTTCGTCCAATTTTCCTCGATGATAAGTACACTATCATCAAAAGCCATCGAAAAGCAACATGATCTGTTGTTCCCAAAGACTAAGCTTGCATGCAATGGCCAACCAATATCCTCCTCGTCTCCTTTCCCAACTTAGCATTAACGTCAAAATCCACTAAGGACTCTTAGCCTTTAAAATTTCTAGTGTGTAATCAATGGGCATACTGAACTTGAAAATCAATACATTCTTTGCCAATACATTAATCAATTTCATTCCTCTAAGCAAGTTATTCCTTGCTTTTGTTCTCTGTTATTTGCAGTTTTCAACTCAGGTTGCCGAAGACTGTTCATTACCTCACTTTGTGAATCGCAATATTCTTGGAATCGACAGTTGCAAGGTCCAAACCTAACCTGCTTATTGAATTAGACATGAAATAAGTATTGGCAGAGGTAGCATCCACATTTGATTTTAAAAGGCATTATTATTGAAAAGGTATCTGTGCACCCCACCATATGAAAACATTGTTATTGAAAAAGTATCTGTGCACAAAAATTAAGGAAAAAATAAATTCCATTGTCAAACTAGATCAAAAGCGAAAAGGGGAAGGAAAATAGGAAGACAATTAACTTATCCTCTGAAATTTGAAACCAAGCTCAGTAATAAGAAATCAAAAGCAATTCAACGGGTCTGTGAATATACACTATCTATGCTATCTGAAGAATTTTTACAGAGCATATTATAACTACAGTGACTAGCAATAAGCAGTGATCTTACAACCAGGACGGTTTTTTCAACAGCTTTCATCAGTATCGTACTAAATAAACCGGAGTTTATAGAAGAGGCATCGGTCCCATAGTAACATTCAAAACATTATTGCATTGTTAAATTAATTCGACATATGTTAATAGCCAAAAGATTGAATTGGATATTCCTGCAAGAACAAAAGACTACAGTCTGACTGACCTTAATGAACAAATAATAACTGGATAAAGTGCTCAATAAAGACAGAAAGGTGCAACATTCAACCACCAAGAAATTATCTTACAACCAGGACAGATTTTCAATTGCTCTCATCAGCATCGTAGTAAATAAACCGGAGTTTCTAGAAGATGTCCGGGTGCCATAGTAACGTTCAAAACAATATTGCATTGTTATCTCAAATTAATTCGACATATGTTCATAACTTTATAGCCAAAAATCAAATTGGATATTCGTGCAAGAGCAAATGACCACAATCTGACTGACCTTGATGAACAAATATGAACTGGATAGAGTGTCGACAAAGAAAAAAGGATGCAACATCCAACACCACAATATGATCAGGGAATATGAATTGAATCAGCTGGAAGCAGGAGTGTAATCATACCAAAAGGATAACTTGAGCTCATTGAGTAATTTTTTAGTTGCAAAGAAATGGAGAACCTCGTAAGAACAAATGTTATGAACCTTGCACCTTAGAATAAGAGACCAATAATTACAATCCTGGGAGTAGCCTCTGTTTGCAATGAATACAATGTACAAGACAATATTTGATGATTTTAAAACTAAGCCTCTTTAGTTAGTATATATATATATATTAGGAGACGAGGGGTACAATGATAACAAAATGAGACCACGAGGGGTTCTAGCCTACATAACAATATAACAACAAAATCGAAATCACCCCATATCTAGGGACTAGTAAGGGGTATTAGGGTTAATATTGGCCTTATATAGAACTTAACATGCCCCTCTACTTCAAACAAGTGGTCCTCAACACTTGACTAACTGCTAATGATTCTGCAAGAATAAGCCATCATCCCATGTCATCTCCTCCACTGATAGGTTCTTATGTTTGATGATGTACTCCACAATTGTTGGGTTACTCAGATGCTTAACCCTTGTTTCAAGCATTGTTTCTACTTCTATTATGATTCTCTATTTTTCATTTATCTCTAGTACACTTACCAACTACAAATGAATAGCATGGTCATGAGCTCAATCAGGTGGAAAACCCTTAAGACATTAATCTAAATACTTTGGGATGATTGTTGACAGCATTATGGAGATCCCTTGACATAGATGATATGGAAGTTTGAACATTTAGTGAACATAATAGTGCCATTAAACATTGGTGCCCCTTTTTGAGTAATTTTGTCATTCCATGAGAGCTTATCACCTTAGAGCATTTCCCTTGGATACCTCTAAAGCTCAATTTCCTTTCCTATTGAGGTAAATCTTATGAAGAGATATTGATTACTAAAGGTCATTGTTCCCAATGATTGTAACAATTGGAGCCTTAAAACGACATCAGCACCACCCATTTGCACTGCAATCATGGAACTATCCAACAAATACTCCCACATATTGAGCTTAATACTATGTCACTTCTTTGCACAATTTATGGTGCCTCCATTTGCAATCATTACTTGAAACTCTAGTGTTGGATATATGAAACAATTGAGAAGTTCTTCTAATTTGTAGTTGATGAAGTTGTGGGTATTACTTGAATCAATCAAGATTGTTTCCTTTCTCTTTTGGATAAATCCTTCTATCTCGAGGGTTTGTGGAGTATTCATGCCAACTAATGCATGACAAGATATTGTTGGAATAGTCATTTCGAGCTCTAGATCTCGTGACAATTCGAATTCTTGATCTTCTTCCTCTTCAAAGTCTATGTAGAATAATTTCTTCTCACTCCATTTATTCCTCTCACTGTACTAGTCATCACAATTGAAACATAGTCCCTTTGCTCTTCTTTCATCCATTTGTTGAAGAGTCAACCTTGTCGATTTAGGAGAGGGAGCATGATCTTCACTATAGTTATTAGTGATTGATTTTCTAGTGGCCATATTTTTTTACTTTCCACTTTCCTTGTAGAACTGAAAGCATGCTCAAGAGATTTAGGTTCAAAGAGATGCACCTGATATTAGATGTTTTCCTTTAAAGTTCACATAAATAGGTCTAACAAATTATCCTATGAAATATTTTTTACTTCAAAACTCAACTTTTGGAATTGTTGAATGTGCTTTATAACTGGACTTTTTTTATCTGTAAATCGTCATGGATATTTCACTAGACAATTTGCCGCAACATATCTACTAAAATATATTAGAAAACCTGAAATTTACACTATGAGGGTTTATTTCTCCTTACATTTTGGATCTGTTAATTACTATGAAACCGGATTTGTCCCCCAGGCCATACATGTCCCAAATCCAGCAAATCGAACATGATTTGGGCAGATTCGTAGCCGAAAATCGAGACACGTTCGAATCCGGATTGGGACACGAATCCGGAAAACAAGAACCTGTGCAGCGTTATAAAGGCATATTTCCCCATTCTATTCACACATTCACTTGTTTACTTTGTTGTGGGTTTGTTGTGGGTGTTTGGGAGCAAGGAGCAAAGGGTGGGAGCATTTTCAAGGAGATTCAAGCAACAGGTAAGTGTAGTTTCTCTCTTTTTCTTTTTGCATTTTTATTACAGTGGTTTGCATGTGCATCTATTTTACAAATTTGTACATTTTTTGTTTATTTTTTTACAACATTCATGGCTCAATCAAGGGCAACAGGGAAGGGGCAAAGGAAAGGGAAGAATGTCTCCATTGGAGATGCCCCTCCTCTCCCAATTTCATCAGGGTCTGCAAGTGTTCCCTCTATTGCAAGTGGGGCTGCAACAATAGCTTCAAATGTTGAGGGAAGACTTCTCCTCAAGGTGACAAATATCCCTTGTGGAAATATGTCACAAGAGAGCAAGGGCCACTCAGCAAGGGGAAGGGAGGAGGCAATGTGAGCTGGAAATGCAACTATTGCCACAATACTTTCAGGAGCACATATTTCCATGTGAAAGGTCATTTGTTGGCTTTATCAGGTTGTGGAATTGGAGCTTGTACAATGTGCCTTCACCAAAGAGGAAATAAATGTTAAGAGAGTCCAATGTTGATGATGGTGATACTGTAGAGGGGTCATCCTCCACACCAGCAGATGCAGAGATGACTTTGGATACAGGGGAGGAGGACGCAATAGAGGAGAGCAGTGGTGACCATGATGATGAGGACAGTGATGCTGATTTTGATGATAACTATGAGGATTGATGACTCATGAGTCATGAGCTACCTACGGCCTTGAGGCTTGTATATTTGTAGTTGTTTTGTATTTTCTATTTCTATTTGACATTGCCATTACACTACCTACGTAACACATTTTGATTTTGATGACTTAATGAGAAAACTACAGGGTCTTTATCTTACTATCTTGTCTTTTTCCTATTGGATCATTGATGAATTGAATATGTATTATGATTTATCATTTATGTCACAATTGTATTTATATGCATAATGTTACTTTGTAAAACTTACGTCTAGATGAAGATCTATGTTTGAAATATATATATATAATATATATATATATATATATCAATAACGTATCATGTTTCGGGGAGTCAACGTGTCTGTATCCGACACTCGAATCCCCGTATCCGTCGAATCCAGAATACCCGTGTCATGTGACTTTGGTTAATTATTATTTATTCTGTATGCATGCAAATTATAATTATGTAAAAAATAGAGAACAGAAAAATAAAAACTCACAAACCACAATTGACAAAAAATATATCCCAAGGAACACTTTCAGGATAAAACCTAGCTAGAAGGTGAGGCTGCTCTGAACTCTCTCTCAATAGAAAATGGATGCAAGTACAAAAAAGTAAGGCATGTGACTCGTAGGCTACTCCAATGCACAAATCTTCTCTGTGTACTCTCTCTCGATTCCTCTCAGCTACTTTGCTCATCGATGAAACCAAATGCACTAAAAAAGAATGGACCCCTTTTCCTCCTAGTGGCCCAGTTATAACACAACTTGATATCGTGCTAGTGGTAGGTTTGACTCCTCCAACTCTTAACTAGAATTACAATATTGACTCTTCTAGAGTCGTCTTCATCATGATCATGTAGCTAGCCCCTTTTCCAAGAATAATGGGGGCTAACATGGAATCCTCGAATTATGGTGGTCAAGATAGCATGGTCAAATTTCAAGTGACCTAACTTTTGTATATGGACTTCGATTGAGGCAATTCTTGCGTTGAAAACACCTCTGTGTATGGAATAACACAAAAGGTGTTGCACTTAAGTGCCAAAGTTTTACCCCCAAAAAAATGTCATTTGATGTCTCAAATTGCTCTTGAAATTTTTCAGACCTCAATTTGCCAAACTGGGTCCCGCCAAATCAAAATGGTCTTGTGAGTTGATTCCTCCACTTTTTCCACTCTAAAAGCATTGAGATGGATAATAAACAATATAATGATCCAATCCAAATCACAGCTCCCCATTTTGGGAGGATTGAATGAGGTGAGAAAATTTTTCATCCACCTTCTCTCAGGGGTACCATTTAGCCTTACCTAGAAGTTGCCCTTTCAACTCAACCTACCAAAGGTCATGCTGCCCATGTCTTGTAGTTCTAGACCTCTTTTGCAAAATTTTATCTTCTATCAACTCTACTTGAGCATCTAGTGCAAAATCCTCTACAGAATGTGGGACGTATTCCTCTTCTTGATCTAACATGGAAAACTCATAGAGCTTCAAATTCTCTACATTCACCACTGTGTAAGTGCACATGTATGGGGGTAGACTAACTCTATAGGCCTTATCTCCCACCTTTTCTAATATCTCAAAGGGACCATATCGCAAAGCCTTTATTTTCTTACCAAGACCTTGTAGCGTCTCTTTGTTCAACTATAACCATACTCTATCTCCCACTTGGAATGACTTTTTTGTTCTGTGTTGATTGTCCTTGTCCATATATTTTTCCTGTGAATTCTACAATGTCTCTTGTACCTATATATGGATCTTCCTGATCTTCTCAATAATATTTTCTGCCCTTAAGGGATCCCCTGTAATATCCTCCCTCACTCCTCCTTGCTGCCCATATTCAATATCCAAAAGTCAATGTGGCAAATATCCAAAATATGTGTCAAATGGGAACTTAACAGTAGAAGTGTGGAGGACTTTGTTATAAGAGTGTTGTATATACACTAGATTTTCCTCAAAAGTTGCACCAAAGTCCATTTGACTAATTTTGTCTACCCATCTATTTGTGGATGGAATGTTGTAGAGCTCTTTAACTTTGTGTTCATCTTCTCCCACAATGTAGTCCAAAATGTACCAAGAAATCTCATATCCTTGTTTGAAATGATGCTCCATAGTATACCAAAGTGCATGCAGACTTGTCCAAAAAACAAGTTCAATGTTTTTCCCCACTGATAGTCTTTTTATAGTACATCAGAACACACATCTTGTTGAACCTGTCAACGACTAGGAACAAGTAGTCATGTCCCTTCCTAGTTGATAGTAAACCCTCCTCGAAGTCTATCGAAATGCTTTTCCAAGGATGAGTGGGTATATGTAAAGGATGATATCAACCATGTTTATGATTACTAGGCTTGCTGGTACAACAAAGCATTCATCCCCTTATGAACCTAGCAACATGTTTGTGCATCTTGGGACAATATACATACCTCTGCAAGCTGGCCAAAGTCTTCCCTACACCAAAGTACCCTGCAACTTTGGAGATGTGAGCCTCTCTAATAAGCTACAATCACTCACCTTTAAAAACACATAACTTATCCATCCTGTAGAGAAACACATCCTGGAGATGGAAGTCAACTGTGCTGTCACCATCATGCACAATTCTAGCTCTACAACTGTTGAAACACTTCCTTGAAGTCCTCATCATCTAAATATGTCTTTGTATGGATCAAGGGTGAATGGCTCCATAACATATCCACTCGCATCTATCTCCACTTCAAAGGGCTACTGCAAGTTTAGTAATACTAGAAATAGTGCTTGATTGATTTTCTTTTGTATAGCTCCTCAAAGGCCCTATTGACCCTTTCCCCATTGGAAACTCTTTCCACTTGCTATTATGGCATGGAGTGGTGTTGCCACTATTGAAAACGAGGCTATGAATTCCTCAAGTACTTTGTTTCCCAACAAAACTCTTGACCTCATAAACAATAATAGGCACCGACCACTTCATGATGGCCTTCCTCTTGGCAGGATCTATCTTTAGCTCTCCTCTACACCGAGGACTATTGTCAAAACTCACACTTCATGAGATTGGCCAATAATTGGTGCTTCTTTAATGTCTCTAGCACTTGTGTCAAATGTGAGATGTGCTCCTTAAGTTAGAGCAACTTCGTTGGGATTGGCATTGAGGTTGGCAATGATGTCGACAAGCTTGGATGGTCTTGTGCTAATGTTATGATGCGTTTCAAAGGTTCTAGAGGCTTGCACAAGTGCCTGAGGAAGTGGTGGCTTCCAACAGGTTGTAGCCTGAGGCAAGAGTTGCTTGCATGATTGGCAAGTTGTGGCTTGCACACTAGTGGTAGCCAGTGCATATGTAAAAGAAATATTTTGATCAATAAGAAGACGACAGAAACAGAACATCCGACAGTGGTTTTCTCCCTTTGGGTTTCCACCTAACATTTGGTGTCTCTATGTGTGATGATGTGCATGTTCTTGATTGATGGGTTTTTGTTCATGGTTATCTATTTGTGTTTTGCTGCTCATATGTTTTATATGTTTACATGATCTGCTAATGTGATGTTGGCTAATTAATGCAAGATTCAGATACTTGAGTAAGAAAGGAAAACAGTGAAAAAATTGATCCATAGAACACAATACAATCCCACCCCCCTCCTCCCTCATTATTGTTCAAGCTTCCAAAAATTGGTATCAGAGCAGGGGCTCTTAGTTGCAGCTTAATCGCTGAAGAGTAGATTTGGGGAGAGATGGTAAAAATTTGAATTCTTTTCAAGATAAATCCTCTAGGAGTATCTGTCCTCACTGCTGCAAAGTACCAGGTATGGCAAGAAAAGGTAAAATCTCAGTTATTGGCTTATGGATCTGACATTTGGAAACTGGTTTGTGAAGGTTGCGAAAAGGATCATATACCAGCGAAGGTGTTGCAGCAGAATGCACAAGCAAGGTGCATTATTTATGAGAACCTCCACAATGCAGATCTGGAGAAGATAACATATCTGAAATCTGCCAAGGAAATTTGGGACATATTGCAGACATTATATGGAAGCAGCAATCGAGAGGTTGAGAAGCAGAATAAGAAGAAGAAAAAGAAGAGGGGCCCTCAGAAGAAATAATCTCAACCCAAGAACATCAGTCCCCCTGGTGCGAAAGGTTTAGCAAATTATGAGAAGATATCAGAAAAAGAAGACCCAGATGTGCTCCCGCGATTTAGATCTAAAGGTATAAATAAAGATGACTTACTTTTGAGTTATGATTTAGACAAATCTAATGATGGCTATGTTGATTTGCATAGTGAAGATGAGAATAATGTTTTTCTTCTCAAAGTTGAGTATGAGTCAGACATGTTGGTTATTGATAAATTATCTATTGAAGTTAATAAACTAACGGCTGCATGCAAAGATCAAGAGAAGTTTTTGCAGATCTATGATGAAAAAGAGGAGCTCAAGGAGGAGATTATCAGTTTGAGGACCCAGTTGGAAGAATAGAAAAGAGTTGAAGATGTGACGGCCAATAAGCAAAAGGTGAAAGAGGGCCAAGTTGAAAATCTTGAAGCTACAGTTGTCACGTTGAGGAAGCAGATTGAAGAAAAGGACAATCAACTCAAGCAAATAAAGAGCACCAATGCCTTGGACAATCAACTCAAGCAAATAAAGAGCACCAATGCCTTGGACAACCTACTCAACAACCAAATATCTCCTATCATCAAATCTAGCCTTGGTTTTCCGAAGGGAGAGACAAGTGGACAGACACATGAAAAGAGGAATCTAAATCTCAAAAAGCTTGTCGCAGAAAGTACTAGCAGCAAGAGTAGAAGAAAGCAGCAGCAGTTTCATTTGCAGCCAAAAAGAGAGTCTAGAAGAGCATCTATGTCAGTAAAAACATTCGCTCTTAGTATTGAAGTGAGTAGATTTGGAAAATTTCAAAGGAGTCAAAACCCCTTCGCTCCTTTGAAGGATGATGTAGAATGCAAAATCTGTCACAACTTTGGACATGTTGCAGCCAGTTGCAGAAGCAAATTGTATAGATTTGATCAGCAAAGCTTGCAACAATATGGGCAGCCAAGGAGGTCTATAGCCAGCAAGTATATAGTAGTTTATTTAATGGATTTTTTTTCTCATGTAACCTATTTGGCCACAAGCCAATTGACTGCAGATTTAGTTCACGGAGTAGAAGCACATTTTATGGAAGACACAGATCTGATGTGAGCAGTAGGTGTTTTGATCAATGTTGCATTTATCGTTATAGGGATAATATCGGCGCGAGGAAAAAATCGGAAAAAATCGTAATTATCGGGAAAAAATCATTTGGTACAAAAATATTTATGTTTTTCAATTTTTTTAATATCTAAACCATCTACAACATAAAATATATAAATTGACACACAAATATGATAAAAAAATTAATATATAAGATGTTTAATATCATTTCTAGTGCTAAAATCACACATAACATTGAATCATGTCCTGAATAGTAAGTCTTGACTCCTGAGTCCCAACTCCGCCTCAAAATATCAACAAAAATATAATAATGTATCTCATCATGTCATAATGTCATATACAATAAAATGAAGAAAATAACTAAAGTCTAATCCTATTGATTTCCTCTGCCCCTCTTGCGAGAAAATGCCACAGCTTTCCCTTTCCCTCTAGATGTAGATGTTGGTGCCCGTGCTGGTGGAGTTGGCAGTGGAGTCTGATGTGCTCTAGAAGCTGAAGAACTAGAAGTAGGAGCTATAGGAGGTAGACCACGTCCTCTACTAGTGGCAGGGGTAGCCTGGGCAGGTGGTGTCACCTCCTCCTCCTGTTCCTGCTCGTGCTCGTGCTCCTCCTCCCCCTCCACTACATCCTGCACTAACCAATTATTAGCAGACTCCATGAGAGGCCTCTCGGCCTCAACCCTCCATGCAGCAGTGGTGTCAATCCTATCCAATGAGATGGACTCCACATCAGGTGTCCTCTCAAGTTGCCTCACCCACAATCGAAGATTGTAGTAGATGTAGACCATGTCATTAAGTCGCTAGGACTCCAACCTGTACAAAGATCATGAAATAATAATTAATAATTATAAAAAAAATATTGTTTAATGAATTCAAAAATTTATTTAGAAATTTGCAATATTTTAAATGTTTAAGTGTTAACTTGTTGCGCTTCTTGTTGTGTATTTTTTCAAATACACTCTAGTTGTGCTCACATCCTGAGGAGCTACATGTTTCGCTGAGGATGCGAATGGCAAGCTTTTGCAGAAGGGGTACCCTGCGACCATACATTCTCCACCATGCATCTACAACAAAATTACAAATAAAATTTTAAATAAACATAAGAAAAAATAGAATTTGAAGAGACAATGAAATTTGAAACAAAGTTACAAACAAAACAACACATGGCATTTTAATCGTCCTATCAATGACGGCCATCTCAAAGCCAAATGTGTCATCTGCCATTCTATATGTTTCAATTTCTTTAGAGATCTCTATACGTTCTGCTGGAAATCGCACCATCTTCTGGACACAGAATAAGAATCCATCCATGATCTCAACATCAAATACAAACCCACATGCGTAAGAAAATGCGGGGTTCAGGAAAAGCCCAGCAGCATGAATGGGACAATAGAGTGTGTTGTTACATCGCTCATCAATCACTCCCCATAGGAGGAGTTGTCTCTGAAACCCATCATCTCCCTTATCATCATAGTAGGCCCGAATGGCTTCTTTGGCCCTGTCCATGGCCTCATACAAATAGCCCATTGCGGGCTTCTCATCATCAACCAATCGAAGAACCTTTACCAAAGGTTCAGTAACGGCGCACACCTCCTGCACTCCCGCCCAGAAGTCTTCCTGGTATGAAACTAGTCTGCATACGGCCTCTCCCTCTGGTTTGCGGCTCATTAGCAAAGCACGCCACTCTGAAAGAAACATTCTCTTCACATCCCACATAGAATTCAAGAGGGATTGAAGAGATATGAAATTGGTGGCAAACCGTGTAATGGCAGGGCGCACCAACTCTTTGTTGTTGATGAATCTTCTCATCAAGCTAAGCACAGATGTATGGTTATATATAAATTTTGTAATGCTTTTGGATGAATCAACAATATCTTTGACAAAGGGAATTTTCCCTATGTCCACCAATATCAAATCAATACAGTGTGCAGCACAACGTGTCCAAAATAAAGTAGGATAACTGTCCATAAGCATCCTGCCAACAACAACATAATTTGCAGCATTGTCCGTTATGACTTGGACAACATTTTCTGCACCCACCTCCAAAATAAACACATCTAGCAAATCACATAAAGTTCTTGCATCTTTGATTTATGCAGATGCATCAACAGATTTGATAAACATAGTCCCCTTGGGACAACTAATCAAGAAGTTTATAAGTGTTCTCCCCTTTTGGTCAGTCCAACCATCTGACATAACAGTGCATCCTGTTTGTGCCCATGATGCCCTAGAATCCTCCAATCTTTGGGTGCAGTCAAACTTTTCATTTTGAAGAATTCGGCTTCTGAAATCATGATAAGAAGGGATTTTGTACCCTAGGCCAACACTTGTAATAGCATCAACAACAGGTTGAAAAAATGGATTATTCTTTACAATGCTGAAAGGAATATCACTCCAGAGGAGAAATTTTGCCAACAATTTGTCAGCAGGTTCTTTCTCAGTTCTTTTTAGCATTGAACTGATAGATGGCTGTGAACCAGGTGTGGTTCGAGGAACAAAAAATGATGTGGCAGCTACCAGATTGGTTGATGCTGCAGTAGAACCAGTGCCACTTGCTTCAGTTGACGTTTTTAGTTGCCTCTTCACTTCTTCTTTGGCCTCTCTATTCTGGTCTAAAGCTTCCAATGCTTTCATTGCTTTTTGGATGAGTTCAGGATTTGTATTTTTGCAAGGTCCTACATCAAATTCAGGTATTTTTGCAAGGAGATACTTCAATCTATACACCCCCTAGACATATGGAACCCACACAACTTGCTCCATTTGATGAAGGCACAAGTTCCAAGACTAATGTGAAGACTGGTCAAGAAGAAGACCCAAAGAAGCTTACAGATGAAGCTAAAGCCATCAAGGACAAACAACAGAACACTACAACACCGCCTCCGAATAAGAATGAAGATAACTCATCTTGGTATGCTCATTCATTTAATGATTATTGTTTTTCATGTACTAACTATGGACATATGGCTAGGGATAGTGAAGTTGTTGACAGGAACAATTATCAAAGACCACTGCCTCCGAAGAAGAATGAATTCAGAAAATCATCCTAACAAGATAACTCATCCAGGGATGCATGTTCATTTAATGGTTATTGTTTTTCATGTACTAACAATGGACATATGGTTGGGGATTACGAGACAGGTTCCACGATGATTTTGTCAGTATAAAGTACATGCCAGATGGGTAAATCATTGAATGCTTCAAATGCCATAACTATGGCCATATAGATCGCGATTGCAGATACCAGATAGAATCTTCTATGGATGACATTGAATGTTTTAAATGTCATAATTATGGGCACATAGCTCGAGAGTGCAGGGACAACCACAACATTGAAAGTTATAAATGTCATAACTATGGACACATAGATTGAGATTGCAGGTATGAGAAAGTTTGAAGAAGAAAACAAGTACAAGAAGATCAAGCAAATAAAAAGGTCTCAGAACTCATGCTTTCAAGTTTCATAAATACAAAAGGTCAAGATGAAGCAACAAATACATTGGATGACAACACAAGTCAAGAAAGTCTAGCTAAAGAGCTGAGGACTCCAACTTATTGACTCCCTAAATTTTGAAGAGGGGAAGTCTATGCAGCAATTTGTGGCACATTTTGAAGACAAGTCTATAGTTGACAAATAGGTAGCAAGGGCAGAATCATAGCTTCAAGACGAGATAAGAAAAGTCCATAGCAAGTTCAAGGGGAGTAGATTACAAGTCCATAGTTATCGATCATTAAAAGAGTCATCAGAGTCGATAGTTCGTCAACAGTGCAGAATTGCAGGAAGCTCATGGAAAATTGATCCATATTCACCAGCAACAATCCATAACAGGGAGAGACAAGCCTTTGCAGTAAGTATTGAAGAAAGCACTTCGAAGAAGAAAAGTACTTTCCAGGAAGACAGAAGAAGGCTTCTTGTTAGGGGGAGCACAAGCATATTCCAAGTCCACAAGAAGTAAGCAAATTGTCAGGGGAATCACCCTTTGCCATTGATGCCAAAGGGGAAGAGAAATATTGAAAAGGAGATTGAAAACTGAAATCATGAGAAGTACATGTGTTTCCATCAATGACAAAGGGGGAGATTGTTGGATGGTGTTCTCATTGATGTCAACCCTAGGGTTTGACTGGGTTTGACTTTGACTAACACAACAATCATTGATGTCAAATTGATAATGAACGCTTCTTATAATTGTCTAGATTACATCAAGTTGGCATCTACATTGTTAGATGGTTGAAAACCCAAGTACTAAGGTTTTGGTTCCTTGGATAGAGGACATACCCCGAATTTGTCGAGGGTTTTTGAAGTGGCAAATCTTTGAGTTTGGTTTGGAGATCCACGTCAATGGACTCTCCTTGGAAATATGTTTCCAATGGTATGTGACACGACACGTAGTTCCTCCTGGTTTGAGAGATAATTGAGTTTGAAGTTGGAGACCACAGTTTCTGGGCTAAAACCCCAAGGGGCGATGACATGGCATAATTTCGTTCGTTATTGGGCATAAAACATCAAGCATAAGGGTTAGCTATCATATCTTATGGAGTCATAAACTTGTGAAAAGACATCATTAGTCTCAGCACCCATAGAATACATTTCTTACTTAACCAAGGCCTAATTCCTAACAAATTCCTTTTAACTCAGGTCTTTAAAAGAATCAATAAATTATTAATATTAATTAAACTATTGTTATTAATTAATTAAAGATTCCTAATCATTCTAAAAGGCCTCCTCCAACATTCACCCAAAAGGCCCCTCTACACACCATAAAAGGAGACCTAATGCATACATAAGAGACACAAAAAACTTCTCAACCTTTACTCTAAAATAATTCGACCTGCTTGAGGCAGGATAGCGAAACTCAGTGGAGTGATTAGCAAGTTTGTTGAAGGAAAGGTATCTCTGTTCTTTATATTTTCTTTTGGTCCATTGGTTGTGCATTATTCTTCCTGCATGTTCAAGATAACAAAAATTACCTTAATCATTCTTCGGCCCCTTCGCAAGACTTTCCTATCATCTAAAAGAGTTCAGGTTGAGGCACCTTCTTAAGTCTCAGACCCGGGTAAATCTTTGTTGCTAGAGAGAAGGTCTAAAAAGGTGTCCTCAAGTTTGCAGACTTTATGAATAGTATTCAGCCCCTCTCTAGGGCACTAGCCACAGTATGTTCAAGGTTCATTTTAACAAGATTTGAGTCAAAATTTTAGTGGAAATTAACTCCAAGAAGAACAAATTGAATCGCTTGTCTAGGTCTCGGACTTGAAGGAAAATATAGCTTTGAAATTTCTTTTATTTATTTCAGATCTCAAGCCTTCAAGGCTCAAACCTGAGGTAGATCTTGAATAATGGATCTGGGCACTAAAATCATCAAATCATGGTGTTTCACAACCCCTCTTTAGGGCTCACACAGTCTGGAGTAGACCGCAGCCTCTATTCACTAAAATTAATCAATTTGAAGGGTTACAACAAGGGCAAAGAAAGACATCTACCCTCTCGGTCTCACAAGGTCGAATAACATATAATACCCCTTAATCAAATAAGGCCGCAGCTCTGAGGTTACATTCAAATCATTTGAGGTTTAGTGTTGGCATGTTTTAGGTCTGTTGTAAGTATGGTCTTTAAGTCTTAGCATAGAACAAAGCTTTAGGTCTATATTAAGGCATCAAGCATAGGTCTACAGTTAGGGCACACATCTTGATAGCGTAAAGGGACTATAACAGATCCAAATCATTGTGGCCTATAGTGTTATCTTTCAGCACACTAATTGAAGGGAAATGAAATTAAGGTTTACCATCAATCACCTACGGTCGTCAATATATGACAGTGATTCTCACCGCAATCCCATTATGTATTAGTGAACTTCAAGGAGTAAATACGCTAAGCCAGACACTGACTTCAAATCTTGTTGTGATTGCAGACATCACTAATTACACATCTGTGAGTATCGATGTTCAATTATTGAAGCCTCAATTTACCTACATTATTGAAAATTATAGTGGGTGTCAGTAACATTGACAACATAACTTCTTACAGTGTTTGAGATCATAGACAACATCAATTAATAAGACATGGTACATGATGAATTTTTTATCAGTGACTCTCTAAAGTAGTATTGGCAGTCTTGGCATGAGAGTATTGACTGGAATTTGAATGCTACAGTGGCCTTATTAACATTGATACTTAAAAAAATTCTAGCTCATTGACATGAGACATGGATAGTAGTGTATGACTTGTAATCAGCAGTTGAAGTGATAAGGCATATGTTGGTAGCTCTAAGTGGGCAGTGTTTGAGGGCACTAAAAGCAGGTCATAGGAATGATCTGAGGCATCTTGGATTATGATGTCATCAAACACTTGTGTTCAACACTTGCAATTGTACAAGCAATTTGGTACAGTTGTAGTTGGTAGCCAGCTTTGTGAGCTCATGAACGCTCATATATTCATGTGCAATGCAGTGGTTCAGCAGTGATGTGCAGTGGTCAGTGGTAGCAGTTTGTAAAGCAATGAGCAGTGGTCAAGTTGTGTAGTTGTCAGTCAGGGTTCAAAGTGCAATGTAGTGCAGTGATCAGTTTGAGCAACATTGTGTAGTGATTAACTTGGACAATATTATATAGTGGTCAGTGGCTACAAGGATTTGACAGGGTATAAAGAGCAGTAGTATCTTCTTTATAACATTCTTATATTGATTCAGAGCACAGGGGGATCCAATTTGAAAATTGTGAAACATGATTTGTCAGCTCGTTAGCAGGGGATTGGAGTCACCTTTAGGTTGTGGCCTGAAAAAACTTCAAGGTGGCAGGGTTGTGCTAGGGGAGGGCATAACCTGCACAAGGCGTTGGAGCATCCTATTAGTTGGGGCTAATAAATCACAGGGCGACGAAGCATCCTTCCGACAACAGCTGGTAAACAAAGTGGTGGAGCACTCATCAGGTTGTGGCCTAATATCTAGGGAGTTGGGGCGTATTTTCGATTGCAGCAAGTTTATACGGTATAGAAGCGTCCTATAGATTGTAGCCTGTAAATCAGAGGGTTAGAGCCTCCTTCAGTTGTAGTTGAAAACTTGATGTAATTTCTTTTCTTTTAAAGAGGAGGAGAAGACAATTACTAACAAGCAATGTTCCACCAAGACTCCAGGATGGGCAGACACGGGTGCAGGGAGACGCACAAGGGGGACGTGTGGGAGTACCCTCAAATTTTAGGGAAATTTAGAGGGGATGGGGGGACATCAGGGTATATAATTTTTTTAATATATATGTGTTTCAAATTCATATTCAATAATGAAAGCATAAATACAATGATACATACATAATTGAATTATGTAATGAAATACATTGATCCATACTCATCATCCTTACTAATACATACATGATTCATCCATAGACCATGAGATTCAACAATGAAATACTCTGATACATATTCATCATTCATTATTCACCATTCTAGAATCTACATTGATTTAAAAATTAAATTCATCATTCATCATTCTAGATTCTAAATTGATTTAAAATAAAAATTCATCATTCATCATTCTAGAATCTAATTAGTAAATTGACTATAATAGATACTGAAATCTAAAGACTGGAATAGTAAATTGATATAACTAAACTCAAAAACAGTGGAGTGATGAGTTTAAACGTCACTCTAAAGTACACAGAGGGCTTGGTGCTGTTGATTAAATACTAATTCCATACCCTTGTACATGACAAAATGCAATGGAAACATTGCAATCCATCAAATCCTGAATTCCTAAAAAACTGTTAAGTCTGCTGGATTTTGAGTGAGATCTAAAATTCTACTTTCTCCATATGAAATCCAATGAGGTCAGAACCACTCTCAAACATCTTGAGTCATTTCATGGTAATGTTAAAAATTTAAGTAAAAGGATGAAAATGAAAGATAAAGAAGAATGTCAAATAAAAGATAAAGGAGAATGTCACTTTTACTTTAAGAATTTAACATTACCATGAATTGCATAGCATTAGTAGGCAATGTGATCAAATAATAGGTTTCCCCTATGATAAATCATTGTTTACAAGAAAATTTAAGGGGGGACGCATAGCCCATTTTCAGGGGGGACGCCCAGGGGTCCCCTTTTTGGGGAGTCACATCCCCCACACTTAGAAAACATCCCCCCTTGCGTCTCCCCACGTCTCCCCAAAAGGGGCATGTGGGGAAACGTTTCCCCAGACATCCCCCCATCCCAGGTGCGCGCACCCGACCTTGGGGGATGCGTCCCCGTGCAACATTGCTAAGAAGCGTTCGGTGGTTTTTGACCTGGAGGGGGTTTTCCACCTAAATATCTTGTGTCCACTGGCTTTATCTTTTTGCATTGTTGTATGGCGAATTTACTGCATGTGATATCTGATACTCAATAAAAATAATATTGTTGAAAATTAACTAATGCTCTGAAAAAAGATTAAAAAGTGATAATTGCTAAGAAATATTGATTCACCCCCCTCTCAGTATTTCCAACAGAAGGGTGGGAAAACAAAGGTTGGGGTAACTCATGTACTATGATTGCTCCCTCCTACATTCATACACCAAAATATGTGGACATCCCTCGTCATTACCACCCTTGAGCCCATGGCATTTGGCCTTAAGATCCTTGTGTCCCAATGTTATCAAAAGTGAACTGTTCATTGAACCAAAAAACCTTGTGGACCGGGAACCAGTCAGAATCGGAATGGAATTGAAAAAAACAACAAAATAAGAATAAGAAAAAAAAATGGTTTACCAAAAACACATAAAATATTCATATTTTAAAGAATAACAGATATATTCACGTGCATCCATATGAACCCAAACCATTATACACAAATATGAAAAAGTTCTCATTTATATAGCAAATAGTAGTGCATATAACCAAAATAACACTTAGTGCAAAACATCGTTGAATCAAACATGTTACAAACATCAAGAAGCAGGCTCTAAAAGGCCTTTATAGTCCAAAATAACATGATAGATCATAGTATTATACTACAACCTACAATACTACAATCTACAGCTACAACAAATCAATGATCAAATCATCATCAGAATCATCATCTGATTCCTGATCATCCTCCTCATCCTCATTTGAAGAATGAGTAGCATCCAAGTCTACAATGGGATTATGGATTGATTCCCCTAGCCCCGAAGCTGCTACTGGTGCTTCTTATATATCTGTCTCTACATCCTGTGGAGGTGGTTCAAAGTCCAACCAAGAAAGGTCTTCATTGTCAAATGTTTGTGCTTGACTCTCCACAACCCATTCTGATGTTGGATAAAAGTCACCCAAGACAATGTTGTTTGATTTAAGGTTTTATTTAACAATTGGTTGCGCCTCAACCTAAGGTAGCACTGAACAAAAACCATGTCATTTAACCACTTTTGCTCCAAACAATTCCTCTTCTTAGTGTGCATATGCTCAAACACACTCTCCAACAGCTCTCCAAGACTCCAATCAACTCTTCAAATTTGCAAAAAATCTCCCTTGGAACAACCATGCAAAAAACTCTCTGAATTCTCCTCACCGAACTTAGCTCAAGAATTGCAAGAGACTCGAATGAATAGTGTGAGTGAAATTGAGGGGATGGGGGTGTTTAAATAGCTTTAGGGGGTGCTAGAGTAGCATTAAAAACTAGGAAAATAAATAAATAAAACATAAAAAACATTTTTTTATGCCCAAGTTACACAGCAGTGGGCCTTGTGAACTGGTTTGGAACTGGTCCGATACTGAACTGATCGGCTCCATACAGAAACCAATCGGTTTTGCCAGCACTGGTTCGGTTCCGATAACATTGTTGTGTCCTGACTCCCAATCCACCTCATCATTATTCACATGACACCTACCACTTGAAGGATGTACCTTGGACATGTCCTTCCCTTTAGGGGCTAGGAACATGAATAGGGTCATCTATTAACCACTCCTACCCAGGGAGGTAACACCATTACATGCTCAAAGCCCCAAATTTGGAAGGGAAACCCACTATGAAGTCTCATTTGTGCCCTTGACTGACAAGCTTGATTCACTTCGATGCACTAATGAATTATTGTTCCTAAAGGTGAGGAGATGCATTGGATCTTATACAGGATTGGTAGGTGGTTTCATCATGGGTTGGGCAACTTAGTTGGGGCCCATACCCACCAGAGGATCATATTGACACTTGTAGGGGAAGCGTTGAAAGCCATGGATTCCCATCATGTGTTAAGAGTATTATATCATGCCATGGACAGCCTCAGTACCTTCAATAGCTTGTTCATTGCCATACATTATATGCGAGATGATGCACTTGGACCAGCAATGCCCCTAGTCAGCTTAGCAATATATACAAGTTTTGGTAGTTGATCCAAGACCAAGAGGAGGTTTGACTCATCCTTGAGACGTGGGAGGGAAAGCACCATCTTCCGTGCCCTCATTTGGAACAATATACGGGGTTATTTTTCATCAAGAGACCCACGAGATCATGACATGTGCCCCAAAGCCACTTTGGAGCACCACATGATCTTTTACTTAGAGATCAAGGGGCCACTCCATTATCTGTCATTCATGGAGCCCTCACTCACATTATGGCACCTTGAGGGCTCAATGAGGCCCTCCAACAGCCCTTCTACACCACAATTTCATCATTCTGGTTCATTTGGATGGTTTATTCTGTGAAAATTTCTTGAAATGCAATAACTAGAAATATTTCTTCTAACTGTAAATTTAATTATGCATATTATTTTGTTTACAACAAAATAATGAAATATTCACATTGTAATTTCTTCACCAAATTAAATACTGCGAAAAAAAAATAGGAATTGAGAAATACTAGCACACACACAAAATTTTGACACTGTTATTTTGGACAAAAGTCCCCAAAAAAGCCTAATGTGGGAAAACCGAAAACAGTAACTGAGGGTTTATTTTATTACACATCAATGAAAAATCTGAGTACAATCTTTGAAAGCCCAAATGGCTATCCAATCAACAAGAATCTGACAAAAATTATTTAGAGGGAAAATTCTCACTCCACAAGCAAACCCTAGCATCTGTCTCCCTCTAAAAACTGGTCATCCAACCCCTACGCAGGTTGTTTCTGCTTCTGACAATCCACGCGACTGTGCTGGGAAAACTCGCGCGATACTCGTGGCTATACTGGGAAAACCCGCGCGACCATAACTGCGACCCGTAAAAAAAATTGCGCGATCCTTGTGGTTGTTCTAGGCTAGCTTCGCTATGGAATACTTTAGTCACTTGTTGTTGCCTCTCTGGAACTGGAAATCTTCCTTTGGATCACTATCTCTACCCCTTTGGCACTTGTTACTCGATCTCTGACTCAATCTCTCCTCTTAAACAACTGCATTGGAGAATCGAACTGTCTAGATCATTGAGTATCTGCACTAGTGTGTTCTCCATCTAACCCATCGACCTCCTTTTATAATCTCTAGTTGGTACTCCCCACAATTAAAACTTAATCGATGGTTGAGATCATCTCCAAGTCAATCCGTGTGAGTTTCTAGAAGATTCACACCTTTCTCAATTAATTCTTATTAGTTAACCACTTTTCTTAAGTTAGACTTAGGAATTTTTTAATTATGGTCAATTAATTTAATTGACCCATCTCTAGGTGGAATTTCCAGAAACGATTTTTGGGTTTTGGATAACTCCTGTGTTTTATCCTCTCCAAAAAGTCTCAAGACTAGAACACCATCAGATGCTACAAAAACTATTACTCCCTCTTAGCGAGGAAGGTGTTCTCTCCAACTAGTGTTGCACAACTGCACAACACCTTGTGTCTACAACATCCTCCCATACACGTTATTGATGTCTGACAGTTGTAGTTGCTTGCCACTGTCCACCAACTACTACGCTAACTCTGATTCATATGCGACTGACAGTAATTGAACCATGTTGTCGTTGACACTACATTGTACATCTTGTACTGCTGCCAACTTTGCATCTGCACTGCAACTCAACTCCATCTCAATTTTTGTTGTTGCTACTGCAACTAAGAAGCATCCAATTTACTTTGTCCCTGC
This sequence comes from Pinus taeda, assembly GCA_000404065.3. Lineage (NCBI taxonomy): Eukaryota > Viridiplantae > Streptophyta > Pinopsida > Pinales > Pinaceae > Pinus > Pinus taeda. Next base: position 251,357 of record APFE031745465.1, read on the forward strand.
TACGGAAACAAGTTCTCCACTATATCCATCTGTTCTTTGAAATAGACGAACTTAGCTCTCCCTAGAACTTTCGTAAGCATATCTACAACCGGCTCATCAGTGGGAACATATTGTAGTTGGATAGCTCCACGCTGCACACAATCTCTGATGAAATGACACTAAATATCTATATGTTTCGACCTATCATGAAACACTGGATTCTCATAGAGCTTGATGCAACTCTGATTATCACAGTAAAAGTTGCTCACCTCCATCCTTTGCATGAACAAGATTACCAGCAACTTCTGAAGCCATATAGCTTCGCACGTAACTATGCTAGCTGCCATATACTCTGACTCTGCAGACCTCGGGGCTATTGATTTCTGCTTCATGCTGCACCAAGAAACCATCCCTAATCCAAAGTTGAAGAAGTACCCAGAGGTACTTTTCCTGTCCACTAAACTGTCTGCCCAATCTACATCTGTGAACCCACATAGTCTGACGTCACCCCCTCGTGTATATTTCAACCCATACTCTATTGTGTCACACACATACCTTTAAATGTGCCTCGCTACAATCCAATGTACCCTCTTCGGTTCCGCCATAAACTGACTGAGAGTGTTGACCGCGAAGCAGATATTTGGCCTAGTGTTGACCAAATATATGAGGACCTATGAGCTGCCTATACAAGGTGGGGTCAAAATCTTTGTCGTCTTATGCATTTCTGCGCTTCCAATTGGTTATCATGTGCATAAGCATGGGTCTAGAATCCTGCATTATGAATCCCTTTAGAATATCTGTAGCATATCTCCCTTGACCAACGAAGATCTCCCCGTCCTTCTACCACACTTCCAATCCTAGGAAATAGTGCATCAACCCCAAATCCTTCATATCAAACTTTCTTGTCAGATTCCTCTTGCAGTCCTCCATGAGCCCTGATGACCCTGTTAGGAAGAGATCATCCACATACAACACTAAGATGAGTGGCTCATCCTCTACCATTAAATAGTAGAGGTTGGGATCTACGTCACTCTTGACTAATCCCATCTACTGTAAGTGGTTGTCAATCTAATCGTACCATGCCCTCGAAGCCTTCTTGAGCCTATATAGAGATTTCTTCATCCTACACACGAGTGTGCTCTCATGAGTCTCGAAGCCCTTTGGTTTTTCTATGTACACCTCCTCCTCTATCACCCCATTCAAGAATGTTGTCTTAACATCCATCTGATGAATCTGCCACCCCATCTAAGTTGCTAGGGATATAACTGACCAAATAGAAGTGTATCTGGCAACTAGGATGAAGGTCTCCTCATAATCTATCCCTTCTTTCTGCGCATACCCTTTTGCCATGAATCAAACCTTGTACTTCTCCACGTTGCCATCTACAGCGTCTTTGATCTTGTAGATCCAACGAGAACCTACAACTGACATGTCCTCAAGCCTCGGCACCACCTCCCAAACATCAGTTGTCATGATAGAGTTGTACTCCTCTACCATGGCATCTACCCACACCTAATATTGTGCGGCCTCCTAAAAGTTGGAAGGTTCTACAACCTGAGCCACCAATGCTTGGTACCTGTTAGGTTGTTTGCGCTCTCTCTTGTTCGTTCTAAGAGCTCCAGTGAACTCCTATGCATCTCTCAATGTCTGGCGAACTTCTTTGTTGGTTCGACCACTAGTGGTGGGAGGTTCAACCAGCTCCTCCTCATCCTGCCTCTGCTGCTCCATCTCCTGTGAACTCATTGGATCCCCTGCACCTGAGGAAATTCTAATATTGGTCACTGTACTGGATCCCTTGACTATCCTATCGGTGGTCCCAGTACGTGCCCCGTGACTACCTCTACTAGTGGACCAATGGCGATTATGTTGGTTCACTCTGATCTCCTATTGGCATCTCACATGACCTTTTGAAGGCTCTGTCCTCCATGAATTTCATGTCTCATCTCACTATGATCTTCCTATTGCTAGGAACATAGATCTTATATGCCTTTGAGGTTTCGCCATACCCAACAAGAAAACCCTTCTCTACAATCTGATCCAATTTGGTACACTTCTCATCTAGACCATGGAAATAGGTTATGCTGCCAAAGATCCTGAAGTGACTTACCTCGGGCTTCTTTCTTGGGAAGACCTCTTCTGGCGTTATCTTCCCCAATGCCTTATGAGGAACCTTGTTCTGGATATACATTGTTGTGTTACATGCCTCTGCCCATAGAAACCTGGGCAAATCTTGGTCATATAACATTTCTTTTGCAGCCCCAAATATAGATTTGTTCTTCCACTCTGCTACTCCATTCTATTGTTGATTGTATGGAATTGTCCACTCTATTTTGATGCCTTCCTTTGCACATAAATTTGTGAAGTCTTTATCGGGATATTATCAGCGAGGGGAAAAAATCCGAAAAAATCGGAAAAATGTCTGTAAAAATCGGGAAAAAATCGTAACATACAAAAATATTCATTTTTTTCAATTTTTTTAATATCTAAAGCATCTACAACATAAAATAAATACATTGACACATAAATAGGATAAAAGAACTAATATATAAGATGTGTAATATCATTTCTAGTGCTACATCACACATAACAGTGAATCATGTCCTGAATAGTAAGTCCTGACTCCTGAGTCCCAACTCAGCCTCAAAATATCAACAAAAATTATAATAATGTATCTCATATCATGAGTCATAATGTCATATACAATGAAATGAACCAAATAACTAAAGTCTAATAGTATTGATTTCCTTTGCCCCTCTAGATGTAGATGCCGGTGGAGGTGGCAGTGGACTCTGCTGTGCTCTAGAAGCTGAAGAACTAGGAGCTACAAGAGGTAGACCATGTCCTCTACTGGTGAAAGGGGTAGCCTGGCTAGGTTGTGTCACCTCCTCCTCCTGTTGCTCCACCTCCTCCTCAAAAACATCGTCAAAAAAAAAATTGTTTCCACAGATTTTTTCCCAAAAAATCGTGATTTTTTCAAGTTATCGCGATTTTTTGTGAAAAAAAATTAGCGTAAAAATCGGGCGATAATATCGCCAAACTAAAAAAAATCGTGATTTTCACAACACTGCTCTCCACCATTATCTGAGTGAAGCACCTTCATCTTCTTCCCTGACACATTCTCTAGCAAAGCCTTAAACTCCTTGAAGTGATCGAATACCTCATCCTTGATCTTCAACAAGTAGATCCAGGCTTTCTTAGAATGGTCATCAATAAAGGTGATGAAATACTCTACCCCATTGAGAGCTCTAGTGGACATAGTGCCACAAATGTCTGAATGTATAAGTCCCAACACGACATCTACTCTACTGTCACTTCTTGGGAATGTTGGCTCAGCATATTTCCCAAGCACACACCCTTTGCACACATCCTCATGTTCCATGCCAAGTTTTGGAACACTTGTCACAGTCTCCCTAAGCATTCTAAGTGCTCCATGGTGGAAATGTCCTATTCTCCTATGCCATAGCTCATTCAAGTCTTTCCCACTACTATTGTCACTGATGTTGGAAATACTAAGAGGGGGGGTGAATCAGTATTTCTTTTCAATTGTTACTTTTACTAGTTAGATCACTTATATTTAGAACACAAAATGAACAATAAGAATAAATGCTTTTATTAATTTCTTCTTTACAATAAATCAAGTACAATATATGTAAGGCTCTAACCCTAGATGAAGACACTGAATCTTCAATCTCCCAGGCTCTAACTTGTATTTGCCAAGCGCCGACTTGGACTTCCAAGCCTCCAACCTTGTCAATTTTGAGGCACCAATCTCAAGGGCTCCAACCCTATATCTGATTCAGGGTCCGACCTAGTTTCTTGAGGACTCTAATCCTTTAGGGTTCCAACCCTATCCTCCAAGGCACCAACCTTTTCTTTTCGAGGCTACAACCTCTTGGGCTCGAACCCTCACTTTACTTTGTCAAGATGTATTGGGTTATACTTCAAGGCTCCCAATGTCTTGTTCAACGAGTCCTTTCAATCTTCGCTTAGTTTTCACTTTAGTCTCTGAGTCACATCATCAATGACAACCTTGTTCCCTTAGAAGGTGTCACCACTACTCTTCATCGTACCTAAACAAAATTCTCCAAGGTTATTCCATGAGGGCCTTCAATAGTGTATCATGATCTCCAAGGATGTCTCCAATATCAGCTTTTATTATGCTTCCAATTCCCTTCAATTGGTCTTCAATGACAACTGCAAAGTACTCTCCAAGATCTACAAGGTTGCAAAATAGTCTTCAAGATTTGTCCTCAACAACAAGATCTGTCCACTTCAAGTCTGCTTCAATGATGATTAAGTGTGCTCCAAAAATACTCAAGAGGCAGCTCCAAGATGTCTATAGAATGCTCAAAAAGGTTGTCTCAAAAAAAATACTTCTCCAAACTATGCATAGTATGCTGCTATAGGATTGCTCATAAATGATGCTCCAAGATCTTCAAAAACAATGCTCCTTCAACCTTGTTCAAACCGAATTTTATCACTGTTCAAGCCTTAACAAGTGACTGTTCTCAAGACTCCAAGTAGCCACACAGGAATTGCCCAAGTCCAATTTTTTATGCTTCTATAGTAACTTCAAAGTATAAGACTGAAGTTAAGTCTAAGCTCCATCATCAATAGTCCGAGATACTGTCACAGGTTTTTGAATATAATCACAACACTTTCCTCAAGTTAGGATTCGAACTACAACAAGTCTGAGCCTTCTTTGCAAGTATTATTCCACAGATCCGAGTTAGAACAGCAAGTCTGAGCTGTAGTGATAATTGTTAGTATGGGTCCTAGACTTGTTGCTGTCCTACCTAGTCCGAGCTTTAATCTGCTGTAGGTCCAAATGATCCAAACTGTTATATGTTCAAGCTCTACACACAGATCCGAAGACTTCCAAGTCTGCAATCTGAGCTTCACTACAGGTGACACTTCAGGTGACTGCTCTAGTTCCTTCACAGGTGAATGTGCTATATAATCCAAGCCTTCAATCAGCTGTAGATCCGAATTTATAGGAGATATCTTAAATGCCCAAATTAAAAATCCTCCTCAGTCTCCTTGCTGTCTCACTCTGAATTCCTGTGATTTTCACCGAAAATCTTCTCTGAAATGCTCACCGAATTGCTCGCTAGGATGATAAGTTCAGACGTCAATATATACTAGTTTGTCCTCCAACGAAGAGACATGTCTCTTGAAGTAAGCCGACATGAGTAGGCCAAGGTGTAGGCCGGCTAATAAATAATTATATTTTTCATAGCTTAAATTCATATATGGCAGATAACTTTATTGTGTATGGCAGACAACATTAACTTCTTTTCAAAGGGATTGCCATGATAGTAATATAATCAATTATAGCACTAAGGTTATACGAATGTTTAGCACATCATCTGTATTTCATTAGAGCATCAAATTTTATATGGTCTGCCATGTGATGTATGCATTACATCTGTTTGCCATGTGAAAGATGGACCATATAAAACACCATGCGAAAAGACTTGTCTGCCATGTGACTGTTATATCTCATCAAAAGTCTTGTCTGCCATGCAAAAGGCCCTGTCTGCCATTGTATCCCATCTGCCATGTACATGCTGCAATTATACATTGTTTGCCATGTATGGTCATAGGGAACCAGTATGTCATGTTATATGGTAATGGTAAGGTTCATAGCTATATGATGTTTTCGTAGGTGTTTGGGAATTAAGAGTTTATGTTAATAGAGTATTTATTCTTATATAATAAAGGCATCATAAAAAAGGTTTTCCATTTTATGGATAAAGGTATATTTGATAGGATTTGGGTATTCATGTATATATGGTATGTATGCTTCAATAAGGCTAGGATATTAAAAGGAACTTGCATTAATATTTTAATGCCTAAAGATTCATCTAGGATTTGGGTATTCATGTATATATGGTGTGTATGCTTCAATAAGGCTAGGATATTATATGGGACTTGCATTAATATTTTAATGCCTAAAGATTCATCTATGTAGGGTATTATTCATTTGAAAATACATAGTAGAACTAGGGTTTCAATAGGATATGGAAAAGGATTAGGATAGGGTTTTATAGGAAAGGTCTTCACGCTTGGAACTTCTTCCATAGTTTGGATGTGATTAGGATTAGTGTTTGCTTCAACTAGGGTTAGAGCATTATGTAAAGCTAGAATTTCCCTAGGGTTAGGGCAACATCATGCATCACAAGAATATTTGCCATCTCATCAATGCCATATTGACATCAATGACAACCTTGACTAATAACTGCCTACTAGTGCCATTGGCGAATCAGGTTGCAACTTGTACAATTTGTTGCTTCGAACTCTAATCTATTTCACCCTCTTCCAACTCGGGTGTTTGAAACGCCTTCTTCCCTATGAAGTGAACATCATATCCCTTATCCTGTAGCTGGGATACTAAAATAAGGATCATACCCAAGTCGGGCACATGCAGCACATTTGCAGCACTGCCACTTGCCTCTGACTCCCTCTGAAAATCGATGGTGCCTCTCCCTAATGGAGTGCACTTCGTCATGTTTCCCATCGTAATCTGGAAGTCCATCTTCTCTTCATTGTATTAGAGAAATATTCTTTAACCCCTGTCATGTGAGCTGACGCTCCATTGTCTATGTACGAGACACCTTGTGAAGTTGAGCTATTTAGACAAGCAAATTCGTCCTCCATCTAGACAATAATTCTGAAGCCCCCTAAATATCAATTTTGTCCATGGCCATACTAGAAAATTTACTGAAGACATCCTGAGTACAAATTTGTGTTATTTCTCTTCCACCTGGCACTGAATCTGCTCTAGAAAACTGCTGCAAAACCCTTTGTGCCCAGACAAGAAAGCTGCTCAGCGAAAAAAACTGAGTTGTTCTTGCTCCCTATGTTGCACTAGTGGTTGTCCAATCCGTGTTAGCGCGATTGTACAGGGAAATCTCGCGAGGCTCTTGTGGTTGTTCTGAGCTAACCCGCGTGACCCTCTGAAAAATTCGTACTGCAGCTCCCTCTGAGCCGCAAATTTTTCCCTTCACCCCTAAGCTTCATGTCCATCAAATATGCTCTAATACCATGTGAAAATTTCTTGAAACGCAGTAACTGGATATAGTTCTTTTAACTGTAAATTTAATTATGTAGTATACTTTGTTTACGGCAAAATAATGAAATATCTACACTGCAATTTATTCACCAAATTAAATATTGTGGAAGCAAAAACAAGAATTGAGAAATACTAGCGCACACAAAATTTTGACACCATTATTTTGGACAAAAGTCCTCGGAAAAACCCAATGTGGAAAAACTAGTTGCGGCAGCTGAGTGTTTATTTTATTATGTAGCAATGAAAAATTTGAGTACAATTTTTGGAAGCCCAACTAGCTATCCAATCAGCAAGAAGCTAACAAAAAATATTCAAAGAGAAAATTCTCTCACTCCACAATCAAACCTCGATCTCTATCTCCCTTTGAAAATTGGTCGTCCAACCCCTACGCAGGACGTTTCTAGTTCTAACGAACCACGCGGTTGTGTTAGGAAAACCCGCATGAAACTTGCGGCTGTATTGGGAAAACCTGCATGACCTTGGCTACTACCCGTCAGAAAATTATGCGTGATCCTTGCAGCTGTTTTGGGCTAGCTTCGTTGTGGAATACTTCAATCACTTGTTGTTGCCTCTTCGGAACTGGAAATCTTCCCCTTTGGATCACTCTCTCTACCCCTCTCACACTTGCTACTCGATCTCTAACTCAATCTCCCCCGCTGAAACACCTGCACTAGAGAATTGAACTTTCAAGATCACTGAGTATCTGCACTAGTGTGTTCTCTAGATACCCATCAACCTCTTCTTATAATCTCTAGTTGGGACTCCAACGGGCATGATTAAAACTTAATCAATAGTTGAGATCATCTCCAAGCCAATCTGTGTGAGTTTCTAGATGATTCACACCTTTCTCAATTAATTCCTATTAATTAACCATTTTTCCTAAGTTAGACTTAGGAAATTTTAATTACGGTCAATTAATTTAATTGAGTCATCTCTAGGTGGAATTTCCGAAACGATTTATGGGTTTTGGAGAACTCCCTTATTTTAGCCTCTCCACAAAATCTCAAGACTAGAACACCATCTGACGCTAAAAAAACTAACATATTCTTCACTTTATGAGCTACTTGGTGGGCTTGTTACCAAGGTTACGTTGTTTTGCACATTAAAATAAATGTTTATTGGAATCTTAGGCTAATTTGAATTAGATAGAAGATCATATAAATTTAGATCTCTGCCATTGAGAGAGACCATCATCGTCACTTGGATCTCTCTTGTAAAAATACTTTTCACTTTTTCTTTGATGTTATTGGAGACTTCTATTAATGCATTTCGATATCTTTGGAGGGTGAAATTTCGATCTTTCTTGAAGCTACTTGTTCTTCTATGGTTGGATATATCTCTTGTCATGTTGCAAGTGCTATTTTGTTGAAATTTTTTCTTGGAACAATGTCTAATGTGTGGAATCATTACAAATAACTAAATCTCTTGTACCATAATTTATTGAATATCATAGTGAAATATGGTTTGGTTGTAAATTGCACATGTTACTCATTTATGACAATAGATGAATGTTTCTAGTGGATGGGATTTTGTTCTTTTTACATGAAAAGCCCTAGAAATTGTGTAGGTAATTGTTGAAGGGTGGTCGCTAGGGCATCATTCTTTGACCTCCTTAAAGACTAATTTGGCCAATCTTTAATCATCATAGACTCCATAGCCCAAGAATTAGGCACTAATCCAAGCAAAATTGGTGGTCAACCTCTTTTTTCTTCTCCCTTCTTCTCTCCAAAATTTCAGCACCTTTTCCTATATGGCGTAGCTAGGGCACCATGGGAAATTCTTTAGAGGGGGTATTTTTCAAGTCCATTTGGACAGTGTTGGAATTTCTAAGTCTGACATGTTAGAAACCCTTCATGCACTTTATTGATTTATTCCTACCTACTTGTTATGTTAATTAACAAGTTATTTACCATGTAAATACTGGAAATAAATACAAGTACATGCTCAACACATTACAGATCATCAACTGAAGGAAATAGAAACAAGCACACAAGTGACACCATTGTTTTTGGACTAATGTCCCCAGGAAAACCCAATGCAGAAAACCGGTGCAGCTATCTGAGGGTTTGATTTATTAAGTAGTTTCATAATACAATATGGGTGCCAAATCTGGCATACCCAACAGAGAAAACTCTCGGTAGTAGTACCTCTCTACTCGGAAGTAGATATTCCGGCTGAAACCCCAGATAAACACTTTGGCAACTCCAATCTGCCCCACGAAACCCTAGCGTCAGCCTCTAAGGATTGTGTCAGCCTCTCTCTAGCCCAATGTTAGCCCAACATCAGCCTCTGGAGGCATTGTGTCAATCCTTTAGCCCTCTACGTCACCCACATTGGCCCTCTGAGGCACTGCACAGCTCCTGGCTGCCTCTGTGTGAGCCCTGGCTAGCTCTGCTTGAACCTTTGGCTGCTTCTGCGTCCCTCTCTCTGGCTACTGCATTGATCCTCCCGGTGCTATCTCTGCCTCTCTGCTTCTGTATTCATTGCCCCTCAGCTGCAACTCTGATCACTCTCTCAACTTTCTCAGCAAACCTAGCCCCAGAAAGTTGAAATCTTGATCTCTTCATGTGTTCTCCAAGTGACCCTCAAGCCTCCTCTTATATTTTTCTCGTTGACAAATCAACGACCGAGATTAAGTCCCTAATCAACGGCTAAGATTAGATCTAGCTTGATCCATGACTTTTGGACCATTCTAACACAGT